>JAVJIF010003864.1:0-255187 GCA_038442645.1 Agave tequilana
TCGCTGATTGGTCATCAATAATGCATTTTTTCATTCATATTTCCATACTTAATTTTTATAAAATATTACTATTTAATTTATTTATTGTTTAGTAATATGCAGACCTCTATAATCCAAGAAATCCCAAGAGAAAGCCCAAGAGAAGCCAAAAGCCCACAAGAAATATGAAAATAAAGATTAATTGGGAAAATAAAGGAAGCATCTTTTCTATCTCATTTAAATTTGGGTTTTAAATTAAGATGATTTAAAACCTAGAGAAAGAGAATGATAGAATAAGATGAATCATCATCCTAATTAAAGATAGAGATGGATTTCTATTTTGCTTGCACCACAAGACGAAGATAAAGGAGAAAAAAATCTGAATTTAATTCAGATTCAGACTGCACACTCTTTAATATTTCAATCATAACTTTCTCTATCGAAACTCAAATTTAATGATTCAAGATGTTCTAGAAATAAGACATGAAGAACAACAACTCTTAAGTTTGACCATACTTTCAAATTCAGCCATCTGATAATCCATATTTAGCAATCAACACGATAATAAGTTGCAGATCAGAATTGAATTTCTACATAAAATTCTGGATAAGTCAAATCAAGTTTGGAGATAAGAGAAGAATTCAAATTCTGAAATATTTAGCTTCTCTTATCTTCATATGCTTCTTATACCTCTGGTTTTCTCCTATAAATACCCCTGCAGAGCAAAAGAGGAAGGGCAGATCTCAGAAGCTCAAGTCTAGGTTTCCTTTAGATCCTCTTTCTTTCCAAATTTACTTGTATTTTTCTAGTTTTTATTTTTTTTACTTTGAAGAAGAGTTGAAGAAAGGAGAAGGCTTTGTACTGAGTTGGTGACAGATTCAATAAAGGTCATTATTCTTTTTCAATCTCTTTGCTATTTTAATTTGTCTCTTTTATTCCATTTCATCTCTTTTATGCAATCTTTAAATACCATGCCAAATTCTACCATAATTATGTGTAACTAATTCCTTAGTAGCTTGCTAATCTCTCCACCAATTAAACCTAGATCTATGAAGATAAATTGATTGAACTCTATGCATGTTAAAAACCCTAAGATAAGTAAATAATTCTTGAAGATAAGTCATAAATCGAGTTAACTAACTTTAGGGTATACAATTTAATAATTATTCTTGGTTAATACTTAGATACATTGATGGTTTTAACATTAAGTTAAGACTGCTTTTCTTAAACTATACTTGGGACTTTGATAAACCAATGCTTAGTTTTATCTAGTGTACTTTAAACAGGGTTTAATCTCTTTCTTTCTTTTCTTTCTTGGATTTGAAGCAATTAATTTTTATAGGTTCAACATGATATTTATTCTTGATAGACTAGTGTTTGGTTGTGGAAGATGATTAGTTGGCTATGCTTGTTCTTTCTATTTAAAATATTTGCTTACAATCATAATTTTCTTCTTTTACAAGCTAATTGTTAGAGAATTCATTCCGAAAAGCTTCCGTCGCATCCTTCCCTGTGGATCGACCCGTTTAGCCCTTGCTACGCAGTTACATTGAGAAGAGACTAAGAACTTTCTAACTCTAATTCTTGACTTTATTTCCAATAAATTTTCCCTTCTCAATCAATAGCCGAAGTCAACTTCTTCGCCGGAATAATATTCGTGCTCCTCAGACGATGAAGACGACAATTGGACCCAAGAAGTCTCAATGATCGGGGCTTTACCACTAAGAAACCCGGTAGTAGAGCTAAGCTCAACAACCCGCGAGGTACCCAGGTTGTTGCACCTCTGCCTTTTTCTCATGAATCGAAGAAGTTCCAAGACGAGTTGAAACTCATGGAATCTCAACTTCAAGGCCCTCTACCACTTCTTCAGGCCCTTCAGCCCCTTCGGCCATGATGGATTCACTTGCAGGCTCTCCCTCCGTCAGGATCGCAGGGCTCCTACTACGCAAGCCTCGGGGACGAAGTGTTGGAGCTCTTTCCTCTTCTTCTTCTTCCTCTTCCTACTCCTCAGCACCATTAGGGATTACTTCAGGCATCCAGGCTGAAGCTTCAGCCTCAGACCCTTTCTTAGCCTTCTCCAGGCTGGTTTCACCCTATGAAGTGGAGGCACGAGGACGCTTAGACACGACTTGTCGAGCCCTCCGGACAGGGTGATCCTCCACTGCTTCCGTGCCAGATTTCAACACCAAGGCCGCTCCAGTCCTACTAGTCTCCCTACTTGCTTCCCTTTCTGTTTCCTCTCAGCCTCTTGGTACTCGCTCATCCCTCACATGCGTCTCTTGAAACCCAACTTGGCTTTATAAGATGCCTTAATTCTCCTGATATAATGAGTATTCATGCCAAAGTTGGGCACCCTGCTAGCGAGGAAGTACCATGTGCAGAAATTGAGGCTTGTATAACAGTTCGGCGTCCTATGAGGTAGACTGAAAATAGCCCTTGTTCCCCTACCTACACTGTAACATCACGCCCAGGCATCTTCAAATAGGTTACCACTGAAGCGGAGTCTATTGTTGGGGTTGCCGACATTTAGTTGATCATAACCAAACTGCCTAGCAAAGCGACTCAGCATGTAAGGCTCGATCGTACATGAATCACCTTGCCGGAAGACCAAATCCGGGTAGAATGTTGATGAGCCACCAAAAGACTCTAGACGGTAGCCGTGTGAAATCGTCTGGTCCTGCAAGATCAGCAAACTTATCCCTATAGGATGCACCAAAAATCTCGAGGAAGTATCGATCAAGCTGATAATTTGAGCTGCTTAGAATAGTTTTTCAGACATAAAACATATAGTACTGTGACCAACTCGAATTCTCCAGCCTCTGTGCAGAAAGGACGAAGCCTTCTGAGGGAGACACCGCCATCATCAGTGAGGAGCAGTGAATGATGTACCAAGCCATCAGGTACGTGTATGGAAGCTCGACTCTGGGATTGGGAGTCTTCACTTCTGGCCTCCCCTCTGAATTCACCACTTGCTTGCCCTGGGAGTCTACAATAGCCTCCACTTGTCATAGGCTTTGGGTCAACACCCGCAAGCCACTTTGGATGCCTGCTACCATCGCTTGAAGAAGAGAGATAGACTTCCTGTGGGAAAGCAGGACCGGTACATCACATTGGCGATGATCACCTCACGCGGCAGCGTTGGCACTACACATCACTTTAGCCATAGCATGAGGAAACCCGCCAACAGAGCCCAGTCAGATATTGGAATTCTGGCTTGATGATGAAAGCTCTCGAAGACCGTATCTGGTTTGAAGGTGTCATCATTAGACTCGGTGGTGTAGGAATTGGTGGAGGCACTGATTCTTTCAAAAATTCCCTCATCAGTGCTGGGAGCTAGCCGGGACATTGGGGTAGCCTTGTTCACCCCGGGGAATAGATAAGTCGCCCATGACATCTGCTTGACTTCCCAGTTTCTCCATCCGGTTAACTGTCAGCAAATGTGAAAGTGGCACAATACTTCCCAATACGTCTCGTACACTAAAGAGTTGCTATTTTTCAACCGATGCAACTCCTCGGTTGACGGGACATACTCCTCATATGGGGCATCTCTAATCACCAACCCCGAGATTTTATACATCTCATGAAGGACGAGTCCCATTTCCCCCAGGGAGTGAAGAAGGTGCAAGTCTCTGGATTATAATGCTCCAGGACAGCGTAAAAATGTTGGATGCTCTGCGGGATCCCGTATTGAATAGCTCTGATAGCCCCGTACAGCCCAGCCTGTAGCAGAAGGTCACCAAGTTCTGCCAGAATAAACCCCACCATTCTGCACCACCAGTTCTTATCAGTAGAATGAATCCAGCCAGTGGCACGAAATTCAGAAGGGAAGTCACCCCCACCTCTAGGAATTGCTTGATGAAGGTGGCTCCAAGCTGGGGGGTCTCTTGATCGGTCACATATATTGCATATATATTGTCACATTACCATGCTTATTATCTAAATAAATCATATTAATAAGTCCTATTTTTCTTTATAAAATGCAGGCCCATTGCTAAAGGATAGGCCAGAGAAATGAGCCCAAAAGCCCATTTAATTCAGAATAAATTCGAAATCAGGGAATCAGGGCAGACTTGGTAAATCAGAGAGGTTGAAAACTAGTTGAAATGAATCTTCCAAATCAAGCGGTTGAAGCCAACAAATCAAAGATCGTTTCGTCAAATCTGGGAGCTGCAACAGTGAATCCAGTAAGACAAAAGGGAGCCCAAATCCACGCCAACCGTCGCTCCACCTGGATGTGGCCAAGTGGCCACATCCTGGCCGCGTATCCGCAGTGCAAGCTGCGGATCTGCTGCTTGTTGGTGGAGATAAGGGGAGCATTTGCTCCCCTTATCTCCTCACTCCTTTCCTTCTGGGGTTTTGCCTATAAAAGGCAGGATTTTATACTGAAAAATTAGCGAGGACTAGAATTAAATTTATTGTTCATTTTTAGGGTTTAGGAACATTGTTAGATAGGTTGGAGAAGTTGTATCTCCTCTTTATTCTTTTTTTTAGTTAGAGCAGAAAAGAGAGAATAGTGGAATTGAGTGTGTAATTCGTCTTTGAAGTGACAATCAAAGGAGCTTCTACTTGTCATTCTAACTCAACTTGAAATCAATATGTTTGTATTTAATTGTCAATCTCTTGTTTGTTTTCATTTCATAATGAGTAACTAAATCGTTTTTTGGGCTCACTAATTGATGTTTTCTACCTCCTCTCTCTCGATTGAATTTTATTGAAGAGCTCTCTTGAATCATAAAGCCTAAAGTTAAATTTTATTCTTGAAAGCTCATGATGATGCTCTTCTTTTAAAACTTAGATTTTCAAAGCACAACAATTGTTAAATCATTTTTATTCCATACTTGCTTCTTCACGCTTGATGGTTTAACATTCTATTTTTAATGTTGTGTTAAGAAAGACCTCAAGATTTGATCCACAATCATCTCATTTATTTTACTTGAACACTAAAAGAAATTAAGCTTTTTGCCTATGATAAAAGTGATGCATTAAAAATGTTCTTGAGATAAGTAGTTAAGTAAATAAAATTAGTGAGCCCAGATCTTCTCCTTCTTATATTAAAAAATAACAAATCACTTTTTCAAAGCTTTTTAAAATTACCTTTCCAAAGCCTTCTTCAAATTTGCATTTTTTCTTTTAATCATCTCTCTTTTCTCCATTCTCTTTTCAACTAAAAAATTAGCACCATTCTTAGCTTTCTAAACAAAATACCAAAAAGCTTATATCGCATTCTTCCTCGTGGACACGACCCGTGAGCCTGAAGCTACACGGTAATTCTCTTAACTCTTTGATTTTACAATCAATTTCTGGCGCCGTTGCCAGGGAGGGAACGGTGTATTTGTTTTTTAACAAGTTTGGTGTGTTATTTCAGGGACGTCAACATTCAGATTTAGCATTCAAGATTTGCAGGAGAAGACTTGCTATTCTGTTTCCCTACTCTCAAAAGTAGGAAATAGAATTTCAAAAAATTGCGTTGCAAAAGTTGAAAATTTCATTGGACTACTAAAAACTCTTTTTTGCAGTACATATTACTTGCAAAAATTAAGTTTTTTTTTGTGTTAATATTCTTGCTATATCTGCTATTCACAATCCCTATTTTAATCCAACAGTAATTTGAGTGATTATTAATTGCTTAAAAAACTTTTAGACTTGCATTATAGGCATTTGTCTAATTACGTTTACTTTACAATTACTGTTGAAGATAGATGGAGACAAGGTACGTATGCATAGCATATAGTTTAGAAAATATTCCTAGGTGATATTTGCTTTTGAATGCTATTTTTCTATATCTTGCACGCTTTGCACAATTAACTCTAAGGGCAAAACTCAAATCAAGATAAGGTGGAAAAGTCATTACCCCTTAGCCCACACAAACCATCTCCAAGCACGCACAACCTAAGCCTAAGTAAAATCTGATAGACGTTGGCCTTAGGGACATCTCGAACTCACTAGGAGATTATCCTAAGGGGAAGGTGTTAGAATTTGACTCCTGCCAAATTAGTGTCTAAGAAAGGAATTAAGGGGCAAAACCTGAAGGCTGGTGGTTTGGCTTAATTAGGCCCGTCGCTTTTGCGCGGATACCTCCCACCAATCTTGCCCTGACCTGGCTGATTAGCTTGTGGTCAAAGTCTGCATTATACCTCTTGTGGACAATCAACCAGTTAGGAGTTGTCTAGGTCAAGGTTACCTTAGACTAAGCTTGGTTGTTTACTTTTGTTGACTATTGGTGAACTTGTTTGTGATTGTATTTGTGTATGCAAGTGTGGTCAAGAGACCCTAATTCATCTAGGTTATCTAGAAAACACATCACCACCCAAGTTTGAACCAATACTAGATTCAGTTATGTCTCAACCGACATCTTTGCAAGATAGGTTATATCCCATTAGAACCTCACTTCCATCCTGCATCCAACTTCCATCGGTTGGTGAACACAACTTTGAGCTTAAGCCACAGTTCATCAACACACTCTTTAAGTTCCATGGCTTAGAGTCCGAAGATGCTTATTTTTTCATAAGAGAATTTGAAGAAGTATGCTTAATGATGAAAATCCCACACCTTACAGATGATGCTATTAGGTTGAGATTTGTCCCTTTCACTCTTAAGGATTTAGCCAAGAAATGGCTATACAGCTTAGCGGCCAGCTCTATCACATCCTGAGATGGTTTTATCAAGGTCTTCTTGAAAAAATTCTATCCAAATCATAAGACCGCTCTCGTTAGGAAAAATATCATGCAGTTTAAGTAAGAACCTAGTGAACCATTTTAGAGGTACTTTGAACGCTTTAAAGACCTCCTTGTCCAATGTCCTCATCATGGAATAGAGAAATGGCGACAATGCCAAATTCTTTATGACGGTTTAGACTACTCAATGAAGACCCTTTTAGAAAGCATGTGTCAAGGGGGATTCTTGCAGAAGGATGAGAATGAAGAATGAAATTTATATGAGAATCTAGCAGAAAATACCATCCAATGGAAATCAACTAGTGAAAGCTCTAGGAATTCAAACTCCATCTCTTCAAAAGGAGGTTTCCATTCAATTGAATCATCCATACCCAACGAGACAAAGTTAGCTAACCTAACGAAAAGACTGGAAGCTTTAGAAACTAAGGAACCCAGTCTAGTCAATCAAGTCAGCCCAAACTAATTTCCAACTCCGGGTTGTACTTACTGTCAGGCCATGAATCAGGTGTTTGAGCAGTGTCTTGTATTTCAAGCTCAATAACACTTTTCTGAACTGATGAATGCGGCCTTTTCAAGGCTGAACAATGATCCTTATGCTCGAACGTACAATCCTGGCTGGAGAAAATCACCCAAATTTCTCATGGAGCCAACAAAATAATGACCACCTACTGTCAAACCATGCAAGCCACTTCTATAATTCCAATAATTCTCCCAATCATCAACCCAACTTTCCAAATCACCCTCAAAATTTTCCGAACAATTTTTCACATTATCAACAAAATTTTCCCAACCAAGCTCCACAACCCTCCTTTCAGAATGCTCAGCTTGAAAGGAGAATGACTGACTTTGAGAGAAATATGGAAAGGTACATGAAGAATCAAGATTCCCTCATGCAAACAATATAGAGGTTAGAGGGTCAAATGAGCCACTTAGCCAATTCACAACATGAGAGGCAAAAGGGTACCTTGCCCAGTCAACCAATTATGAATCCTAGGAATTCACAACAAGCTCATTTGGTTGAGGATCATCATTGAATCAATGTATTGCTTTTTATACATTGAGGTCGGGAAAGAAAGTTAATAACCAAGTGTCAACCACCACCCCCCAATCAGCACAATCACACTCTAGCATCCACCTCATCTAGTCCCAATCCTTCCAAATCTGACAAATCTAAAACAGATAAGTCAACCAATCAGGTGTACAAGCCTATAGTACCATTTCCTAATAGGCTAAAGAACAACAAGCAAAATTCACACATGGATAAGATAATTGAGATATTTAATCAAGTTAAGATAAATGTGCCACTCCTTGATGCCATCCAACAAGTCCCATCCTATGCAAAATTTCTTAAAGACATGTGCATTAAGAAGAGAAAGACTAATGTACCCAAGAAAGTCTTCTTAGTCACTAACATTAGTGAGCTACTATCGGGTCTGATCCCTGTCAAGTACAAGGATCCGGGTTGTCCCATCATTGCCTACACTATAGGACAAGCCGAGATTAGTCATGCACTTCTAGATTTGGGAGCAAGTATCAACCTGTTTCCATTCTCAGTTTATCAACTACTCGGGTTGAAAAATCTTAGTCCAACTCGAGTCACTATCCAACTGGCTGACTGTTCTATGAAAGTTCTAAAGGGGAAATTAATGATGTCCTTATCCGGGTCGGGAGTTTATCTACCCAGTTGATTTCATAGTTCTTGAGACACAACATGTGTCCAATCCTAGGGCTCAAACTTCTGTTATCCTAGGGCGCCCCATTCCTTACTACTGCTAATGCTATTATCAATTGTAGGAATGGGTCTATGAGATTAACTTTTGGGACATGACTAGAGAAGTCAATGTCTTCAACCTAGAAAAAACAACCTCGTAATATAAGAGACCAAACATTTGAGGTAAACTTTGTTGAAAACAATAGTGATGAAGAAAGTAAAGGAATAGAGAATGAATAGCTGTTTCTTAATGAATTATTTAAGAATGAATGCGATTATCTTAATGAGAAGGCATATGTCGGAGATCCTAATTTTAGATTACCCTTTAAAAAAGAAAAATTTGATTTGAATATCTTCACTTTCACTGAGCCAATCAATAATATATCGCATGAGAATATAATTCAAGAACCTCCGATTGACATACTCTTTGAAAACCTCTTCAAAGAAGAACTCATCATGTGTTTGGATGAACCAACTAGGGATATTTTAGTTAATTGCACATCTCCAGGAAAAAGCGTTGACCTAAGTTTTGAGGAGATATATGGAACTGAGTTAGAATTCTTAGGCATTCATAATGAAAAAGTTCCAACTGAGAAATGTGGTGGAGATCAATTTTTGAATAATGAATGTAGTAATATGAGGAAGAAACACCTAAAGAAGGTGAGACTGGGGAGGAAGAGAGCTAAAATGACAAAAAAATTGGCCGCCCCACTATGCCCTTTAAAGAGGACCCATTGGAATGATGGGAAGAGAGCTAGAGAGATGAGACCGAAAAAGATCTAGGTGTGGGAGAAACTTGATATTGTACATATTTGTGTATAATATTTGCACCTCTTTTACATTTCATTTCATGCATCTATACATTTCTTTCATACATTGGAGATAATGCATAAGATAAGTGTGGGGGAGGGTTCTAACATGATTAATATAACTAAAAAAAAACAAAGAAATATATATATAAAAAAAACATTTTGAAAGGTAAGAACAATATTTTGATATATTTTTTGTAAGAAATTAAGTCAATTTTAAGGAATAGGAAAATGATAATTAGGATTTCTTATACTTAGTCAAAATAAGATGACTTGTTTAATTCTTAGGGTTGGAAGAAAATTTGTGAAAGTAATTTAGTCTTGATCCTTACCTTGATGAAATATGCACACTATATACACTTACACACTTAGGGTTCAAAAACAAAGACTCTTATGCCTTATAAAAATATATATATGTATGTATAAAAAAATAAAAAATAAACAAGTCTACTTATTGATTAGCTAGGTGCTTTGGCCGCCTAAGCAAGCCTTGGTATTTATGATAAAGATAATTAGATAAGTTAAAATATATATATATAATTAGATAAGTTAAAATATATATATATACATACATATATATACACATACATATACTATATATATATATATATATATATATATATATATATATATATATATATATATATCCTCTCTCATTTGTGCCTCATGAAGCATAAGTATTCACACCTAAAAGGGGTACATTTTATAAATAAAAACCTTGGTTTCGTGGCCTTATCTGCTCGAGCGTTTAAGTCCTTAGGGGTGTTTTCTCACCTGGTGCCCTAAAACTGTCCGGTTTGGGTGTCACTGACTAAAGGCTCGTTACAAGGGCAGATTAGAAAGCCTAATGGAATTGAGGAATAAATACCACTAAAAATAAATATAAATAAGGCATAAGAGTTAATGTTAAAGAACCCTTAGTCAAACTTCACAGTCACGATGGTACATATGACTCAGGCTAAAGTAATAGACTAGATGAGAAATACAATTTGACTCCTTACTTTGATTGATGACATGTTTTTTAGAGACTAAATTTAGGAATGAAAAGTTTGATATTCCTATAACTTATAGATTACTTAAACTTTTACAAATATACTTAAATATTTTCTCCTTTCAAAATGCTTTTCGAAAATACTAACAATTTTTCTCTTTCTTTATGGATTTTGTGGGTGCAATCCATTGAAAACCCTCACGAGACAAAACTCGTCCTCTAGGGATAACCTAGAGGTTTAACGGCTTGTTGCACATGCTCAGTGCAATCGAGTGACCTGCGAAAGTGGTCTAATAATTGATTAGAATTAGTTTTGATATTTTGCTTGAGGGCGAGCAAAAGATAAGTGTGGGGGTGTGATCGGTCATATATATTGCATACATATTGTCACATTACCATGCTTATTATCTAAATAAATCATATTAATAAGTCCTATTTTTCTTTATAAAATGCAGGCCCTTTGCTAAAGGATAGGCCGGAGAAACGAGCCAAAAGCCCATTTAATTCAGAATAAATTCAAAATCAAGGAATCAGGGCAGATCTTGGCAAATCAGAGAGGTTGAAAACCGGTTAAAATAAATCTTCCCAAATAAAGTGATTGAAGCCAACAAATCAAAGATCATTTCGTCAAATCTAGGAGCTACAACAGTGAATCCAGTATGACAAAAGAGAGTCCAATTCCACGCCAACCGTCGCTCCACCTGGATGTGGCCAATTGGTCACATCCTGGCCGCGTATCTGCGGCGCAAGCTGCGGATCAGCGGCTAGTTGGTGGAGATAAGGGGAGCACTCCCCTTATCTCCTCACTCCTTTCCTTCTGGGTTTTTGCCTATAAAAGGCAGGATTTTGTACTGAAAAATTAGCGAGGATTAGGATTAAATTTATTGTTCATTTTTAGGGTTTAGGAACATTGTTAGATAGCTTGGAGAAGTTATATCTCCTCTTTATTCTTTTTTTTAGTTTAGACCAGAAAAGAGAGAAGAGTGGAATTGAGTGTGTAATTCGTCTTTGAAGTGACAATCAAAGGAGCTTCTACTTGCCATTCTAACTCAACTTGAAATCGGTATGTTTGTGTTTAATTGTCAATCTCTTGTTTGTTTTCATTTCATAATGAGTAACTAAATCGTTTTCTGGGCTCACTAATTGATGTTTTCTACCTCCTCTCTCTCGATTGAATTTTGGAAGAGCTCTCTTGAATCATAAAGCCTAAAGTTAAATTTTATTCTTGAAAGCTCATGATGATGCTCTTCTTTTAAAACTTAGATTTTCAAAGCACAACAATTGTTAAATCGTTTTTATTTCCATACTTGCTTCTTCGCGCTTGATGGTTTAACATTCTATTTTTAATGTTGTGTTAAGAAAGACCTCTAGATTTGATCCAAAATCATCTCATTTGTTTTACTTGAACATTAAAAGAAATTAAGCTTTTTTCTTATGATAAAAGTGATGTACTAAAAATGTTCTTGAGATAAGTAGTTAAGTAAATAAAATTAGTGAGCCCAGATCTTCTCCTTCTTATATAAAAAATAACAAATCACTTTTTCAAAGCTTTTTAAATCACCTTTTCCAAAGCCTTCTCCAAATTTGCAATTTTTCTTTTAATCATCTCTCTTCTCTCCATTCTCTTTTCAACTAAAAAACTAGCACTATTCTTAGCTTTCTAAACAAAACACCAAAAAGCTTCTATCGCATTCCTCCTCATGGACACGACCCGTTAGCCTGAAGCTACACGGTAATTCTCTTAACTCTTTGATTTTACAATCATCTCTCCTATTGGGTACTCAGTCCTAATCAAGTCGGGCTGCAACCCTAGCACACCCCTCCTATATCCGACGGTGCAGGATTCATGGACACCTATCTTACCCAAAGAGACTCCAAAGTATGGCTTGACCAAATCCCAATTCATAATCCGACGCACAGACATGTGCTGCAGATAAGCCAGGGGATATATCCTCTCCATGTTCAGAAGGAAGAACTTTCTATCACCAATTTAGCGGAGCCATTTGTGGTTCCCGTCATAAAGGACAACGTCATCCTCTTCAATTCAGTCACCGAGGAAGAGGTCGGGCTTCCTTAGTAGAGTGTGGGAATCTAACTCAAACCGACCATCAGAAATGATCTTCCGAAGGGTCAGCATTTAGCATTGTTGATCCTATTCTTTCGCTCCTTTGTCTTACCAGTAGTCACAAGAGCAGTCCTTTGAAGCACGAAAATCAGATTTGGATCAGCACACCAACATGTCCAAAGTGACACTTCTTGGACAGAGAGTTAGAAAAATATCGCACTGCAAAAAGGACAACACACAGTCAGAAATCTAAATGAAAAAATGATTTAAGTGATGAAGCTAAGGCGCATAGTTGAGTCTAGACACGGAGCTCAGCGGTACTCGTGTCTAAACTCAAAGACGCGTGGCTCGCATGAAGCCTGTGTTTTAAACTCCACAACTTAGAAATTTTTCTAAGTATTGGACCCAGACGCGAGACTCAGTGAAGCTCGCATCCAACCTCAGAGACGCGAGGCTCACATGAAATCCGCGTCTGAACTCCCCTGTTTAGGAAAATTCTCTAAGTGTCAGGATCAAATGCAAGGCTCAACGAAGCCCGCATTCAACAAGCAGATACGGATTCAAGCTGATGAAGCGAAGACGCAGAGGTCGTCAAACCTATGTCTTGCCTACCAGGGCAAGAGCTGTGTCTAGATGTCAAAAACACGAGCCTGATCTCACGTTGGCGGTTCAGTTTAGAAGGGACTTAAGAGTTAAGATAACTCTTCAAGTCCCTTAATGGCAAAAACTAGGTCAAATGATTCTTTACCTGAAATGGGGGCCTCCTGCGTGAAAGAGCCGCCCATTTGCACCTCTAGAGTGACAGCGCTTGAGGACGAAGATGTAGGTTTTGTTTTTGAGAGCCATTTCGACCGTGATATCTGTATAAAAGATGAGAGAAGGAAGAAAAAAGCTCGGAGCTTTTCTTAAGTTCTAAAAGCGCTCAACGCAGGGCTCAGTGGAGAAGAAAAAAGTCTAATGATGACTCTTGAAAGACTGATGTCTTTTATAAACACAGTAATCCAACGGGATATGGGGCACATATCTCGAGCCTAATCTTCGCCTGAGGCATGGCAATGCACCTCAAACGCGAACGTCGCATATTAAGGAAAGGTGTCTCCTCAGTTCTGCTGCCAACACGTGGCAATATCTCTCAGAACATGAGTCTCGCGTTTAACAGGACCGTGTCTCTTTAAAGAAGGACCGTGTCACCACCTTGAAGTCTGCGTTACTTCAGCAAAATGGAGGATATATCTCCACTTCAAAAGTATCTTGGCAAAGAAGTAGAGCTGTATTCTTCAATGAGAAGTCTATGTTACTTCGATCAAGTGAGAGCTGTGTCTCCACTTCGACGCACATGAATACGACTCGCGAAGTCTGCATGTTCAAGGCAACATGACCTCTGCGTCTACAAGACTTGCGTTCAATTTTTACTTCTACAATCAGTTCAATAGTACACTGGCACAAGCAAATGACTAATTTTTCCCAGTTCAACATTACAATAACAACCAACTCAGAGCACCGAGGAGATCTGAACTGCGTATCCAGACACTTACAACGATCATTTCTGGTGGCTTCAAAGAGTTTAACAGTACACTCACAGAGACCAAAATTCAGACAAGATCAAGCTCAAGATATCTCAGAAGATTAATAGTTAGTCTTGAGAGCATTGCTGCTAGAAGAAAAGTCCAAAGTATTTCGAAACCCGTCTCAGTTAACTACAGAGTTTTGAAAACTTTGGAGGGGACACTGTAAACTGTCGAAAAATCACTGAAGACAAGTCATCAGAGAACAAAGTCTACATTCCAGACGAGAGGCTAATCATTGTAGGCTGTCTAAAAATCACTAAAAGACAAGTCACCAAAAAGCAGAGTCCAAACTCCAGACGCAGGGCTAATCATAGCCATCACAGCAACATCAAGACGCGAGGGTCAAAACCCGCGTCTCAGCATCACTGCAGCATCTAGGCGCGAGGGTCAAAACCCGCGTTCACTGCAGCATCTAGGCGCGAGGGTCGAAACCCGCGTCTTAGCATCACTGCAGCATCTAGGCGCGAGGGTCGAAACCCGCATTCACTGCAGCATCAAGACGCGAGGGTCGAAACCCGCGTCTTAGCATCACTGCACCAAGACGTAAGGGTCAAAACCCGTGTCTCAGTATTGCTTCAGCACCAAGGCGCGAGGGCCGAAACCCGTGTCTCAGTTATAACTTTCCTCGTTATTGGGTCAATTACTGCCCACATAATGAGAAAGTTAACCCCCATTATGGAGCGTTTTTAGGGGGCACATTCACCCCTGAAACCTCTATAAATAACCCCGTTTGCTAGGGAGAAGGGGTGGGTTGATCAGATAATTCTTGGAGAAGAATTTCGCTTGTGAGCTATAAAAGCACCAAGACTTCCACCGAAAAGAAAGAGAGTTCAACTCTTCGAACAACTTACTGCGTACAAGTTAATCTTTGCCTACAATCTCTTTGAGATTCCTGGTTGACATGAGCTGTGTTACTCCGTCTGCCATCCAAAGAGAGGATTCCTGTAACCCCCTGATCCCTGATATACGTATCACAGTATCAGTACGCGATACGACGTATAATATTGCTTTGACCTCCATGGTAGTCCGATGGAGCTGATTTTAGTTTCAAAAATCATTTTATAATATTTTAGATTTTTCAGAATTGTCTGAAATTTTTCTGGATTCGTCTGGAAAATCTCTGTAGTCGGTGGACCTATACCGATAATCGGCTCTACGATTTTTAATTCACAAATGGAGTAGAATTTTGAGAATCCGCTTTCACCTTATATCTTAGAATCATATGATCTACGTTAGGGTATTTTTGGGGATTTTTATGAATTTATCGAAAATCCGGCCAAACCGGTGTCGCCCAGTACCGATGATATCTTTCAGGAGTTTTAATTTGCAAACCGGATTGAATTTCTTTAAATCGTTTTCATATTACGTCTCAGAATAATATTTTCTATTTTCTATAATTTTTGGGCACCGTTCGGAGCTGGTCGAATATTGGGCCAATATAAATAATACTAAAATATTAATTTGTTTTTAATCTTTTCCCTTTCTTTTCTTTTTCTTTCTCTTCTTCTCTGGATTCTTCTCCACGCCACCGCCTTAACCCAACCGCCTCTCTCTCTCCCCTCAAATACACACTCCCTCTCTCTTTCAAACTTTCTCTTTCTCTCTCATCACATTCTCTCTCTCTCTCAAATCCCTCTCTCTCTCTATCTCAAATTTCTCCCTCTCTCACTATCCCTCTCCCTCTCTCTGTGCAGACCCAATAAGGGGGGTCTGACCGTTGCCAGCGGCCAGGCCAGGTCGCAGGCGCCGCCGGCCGCGCCCCCAAGCCCAGGCGCCCCTCCTTCTCCTCCTCCTCCTTCTTCTTCTTCTTCTTCTTCTTCTTCTTCTTTTCTTTCCTTTTCTTATCTCTATTTTCTCTCTCCATCTCTCTGTTTCTCTCTCCCTCACTGTCTCTCTTACTCTCTCTCTCTCTCTCCATAATCAAGATCTATCACTGAAAGCAATCAATCAATTTTACTAAATATGGTAAAATATAATTTATAAAAGAAAAACACTCACAAACTGGCCATGAAACGGTAGCTCTCTTTCCACAATCGCAACAGATCCAGAATCGTCCAAATCGGAGTCCGGATGCTCCAGATATCGCCCGAATACTAAAAGTAATAAAAGTGGGTTAAATATGTAATAAAAATATTTTAACTGCAAATACTAAAATGTCACAGGGGGTTTTCTGCAAAAGTACCTTTATTGGGTTTTGGAGGGGGCTGGGCTCGTAACGGGTCGGGTCCAGATCCACAACCCAAACCCGTTAACTTAGGTCTAATGGGTAATGGGTTATTGGGTTAGCGGGTAGCGGCCAATAGGGTTAATGGGTTTGGGTTTTACCCAAACCCAATTAAAGGACATAACAGCAGCAGCAGCAGCTTCTTGCTGCTGCTGTGCTCCTGCGCATCCGGCCGGCCAGCTCAGCTGGCAGCGGCGCTGGCAGCCTGCCGGCGGCGGTCCGGCCGCCGCCGGCGGTTGTAGTTAAAATATTTTTATTACATATTTAACCCATTTTTATTACTTTTAGTATTCGGGCGATATCTGGAGCATCCGGACTCCGATTTGGATGATTCTGGATCCGTTGCGATCGTGGGAAAGAGAGCTACCATCTTTTGGCCAGTTTGTGAGTGTTTTCCTTTTATAAATTATATTTTACCATATTTAGTAAAATTGATTGATTGCTTTCAGTGATAGATCTTGATTATGGATAAAATACGGTAACTATTAATTATTAACTTGTAATTATTGGAAACTCCTTGTACTAGGAATAACCTATAATATTGTAAGGTATTTCCTGATTTAAGATAAATATCGGTGATGTAATGATAATAACAATAAATACGGACATAGACAACTCGGACACAGTCATCATACCTGCCCAGCCACTGACACTCGGGCCACTATTTCATCATATTCTTGGATACTATGATTTCATGTATTGTATCACAGTTAGATAACTATCGTTACATGTAGACTGATCCATAGATACTCTATGACACTACACTGTCACTAGACATGCATGCTAGACACCGTTATTTCATGCACTGGTATCATCATTACACGGATACTGTAGTTTAATGGACATTGTATTATATTATACACTAACCACTGTTATTACATGTACTAGTGATACACAGATATGTTACACGGATTATTGCTACACATATAGGTTCCACTGGTACACGGATATACCAATTCATGGAGTACCGCATATTATATTATTGTTATCATCGTTACATGGATGCTCGATACACAGTTATCTCATGGCTCACACATCATTGTTACATATGCTCACCGCACGAGTGTACATGCATGTATTGTTTCTATCTTCTTGTCATATGGATCCCCGTGCATATTACATGTATTATTGTTTCATGTTATCCCCGTATTCCTGTTATATGCTTATTTCCCGTTACTGATATTGTTATTCCCATTACTGGATACATGAGCTGTTGATATGCGATGTGTGGAATCCCACATCTATTGTTTCCATTTCCCGTTATATTGTTCTATGCTATCAACAGAGCTCAGGTCCTGTTCTCATGTTACGTGTATCATGCACTGTAGTTGTTCTTGTTACACTGTATACTTTAAATATCAGATCATAACGATGACTTGGGGATGGGGGAGACTTGACGGTTGATTAGATCATATCGGGTGAATGTACTGGATCCATATTGTTTGTCCCACTGCAGGGGATGGGGTAGTGCTGGCTACCATATGTTACTCATGAGCTCCCGTTTCCCGTTATGTTTTAGCTCATTGAGATTCCCGTTACATGTTACAGCCCTAGCGGGCTGGCCCTGGTCTCAGCAGCCAGGGATCTGGTAAGGCCGTTGTCCCGAGTATGCACGGGATACACCTACCCGTTAAGAGCTCCTCGACCATAGGTTTCCAATTAACATAATAAAACAGTATGCACAATAGTGATATCGAGAACAATTGTTATTTGGTCACTCTCTAGTTTGGATAATGGTACCCATAGGCCATGTCCGGATGGGTTCGACTGGAGTGCGGGCTCCAGTATGAACTGCCAGTGGTATGGGACACTGGAAGAGATTGATTAAAATAGAAGGCAGTACTGATTGCTACTATTGGATAAATAGCATGACTTGCCTGATACATGTATACTATAGTTTAGATGTACTTGTTACTGTTCCTGATCATTTATCCGCTATCATGTTAATTGTATACTTTGTTACTTTACCTGGTACATGTTACACTTTCTGTGGTGGCATACTATTCATGTATATGTATACCCAGCATTGCATAGTTTTCTGTATACCTTGCAGACATCATTACTTTCTATGCATAACACTGTATTATGGCTATATTGCATATGCTCATCTGCAGGTTCACTTCCATCACGTCACCACTAGCATGTTCATTTCTATCACGTCATCACTAGACAACAGTATTTATTATATAAACTGGATATGACTATAGACGTGACCCGATAAGAACATGCTAGGTAGTGACGGTATTAAAAGATGACATGTTTATATATTTCTACTGCTTATTATATGCTTATTATATGGTATCACTAATACAACATCATGTATTATATATTAGTACCGTGCTTGTATTACTATAGTATATATTACTGCCTCCTTCATTTTACCACTCACTAGGTCGCTTTCTGACGACCCTGGGTTTGTGTACCCAGGTTGGAGATCCGAGTTATGGTATTATCAGATAGTCCATTGGATTCACATAGGAGACTCATCATCGAGACCATTCATAGGTATCTTTGTGATTTGTTTCCATTATCTTATTGATCCCTGTTTTCATATCTGTTATGATAACTAACCTCTTTCTGCAGGTATTCTTGTACTTAATTACTGCTGAAACTCTTATATAAATGGAGGCTATTTCCTGTACTGAGGCTTAGCATACGCGCAAGGGTGTTTTCATCCTGCGTATGTACGTCGCCATAACGTCTCCGTATCCTTGGGATCGGGGCGTTACAACTCCCAAGAGGTCCTGACGTTCACCCAGTCAACGAAAAATAAGATTCACTTTCCACCGCCACATCAAGAACCCAGCATTAAATAAAGGGAGATTCAAGTCTAAACATCTCCCCTCCCTTGTAGTCGGAGTGTTAATCCGCTATAATCTTTCATTTGATTCAAGGAATTTTACAAGGAACTTTCTCCCTCCAAACAATCATAGCCACTCGTGTAATGCCAAGACGCAGAGCATGAAGCCTGCGTCTCAATACAATTTAGTACCAAGACGCGAGGGTTGAAGCCCGCATTCCAGCTGCACTGTAATAACCAAGACGCGAGATGAAGCCCGCGCCTCAACATTAGTACAGTACCAAGATGCGAGGGTCGAAGCCTACATCCCAGCTGCACTGTAATAACCAAGACGCGACTCAAAACCTGCGTCCTTACATTAGTACAGTACCAAGACGTTGTTGGCCCAAAGGCCTTTCACTCTAGTTTTGATGATGATTAACTCATGTAGTTATGTGTACTAATTATCTTGTGATTTTAGTTTCAGTTTATTAATCAAGATATTAGTTGGTGTTTAGCTTCAACAAGATGTATTGGAAGCATGCACATGTTGATTCAAGAGCCCGCGCATCAAAGATCATACATTGCACTTGCTCGGTGAATCAAGAGTTTTTGGATCGAGCCGACTTGGAGATTGCGCTCTAGCTTGGAGATTGCGCTCTACAAGAAGACTTAGGTATCCATAGTTTTAGTTTGAGTTTAGATCCTAATTGTAAAGATTAGAATAGTATGATAAGCTCAAATTCACAACACATACACCTTTCATGTTTTGATTTTCGGTTTTAGGTTTAACCGATCTTGGTTTTCATGAATAGATTTTTTATCAAAACAAGTTTACATGGTTTATGTATATTAGATTTGTTCTATATACATGCATGCTTCAATTGTTTAGACAAACTTTGTTTGATAATCTATTCCATGTGTTTTATGTTTTGGTATTTACAACAAAACATATTTTTGGACTTAATGACAAAAATCATGATATATATATGTTTCTTATATATTGAATTTCTATTCATATACAATATGCTTCAAAGTGTTTAAATATCATATTTTTGTATCATGGATAAGTTTTAGACAATGTGTATTTTCTATTCAAAATACAAGGTTTTAGAAAATACAAGTTTTGGTTTTTGATAAATATGATAAGATACAAAAATAGTTTTAATTGCTTGATATTTGAGTCAAAACTTTTATCACATGTTTATATATCAATGCCAAAATGCTAAAACTATTTTTGGGGATTTTTAGTATTTATAAGAATTTATTTGACATTAATTTTCCTCAGATTTCAGACCTGACTTTTGTCTGCCAGGCTTGGCCGGTCGACTGGTACGGTCGACCGCACCAAAGAAGCCAGTCGACCGTTCCGGTCGACCGACGTGCACGGATACGTGCACGCTGGCTGACTCTGTAGCCGGTCGACCGAAGCGGTCGACCGACGGAGAGCTGTTGGCTCTCAGGAATTCTCGGTCGACCGAGGCGGTCGACCGGTAGCCACAACGGTTCAGAATTTGACCGTTGGGCGGTCGACCGGCCGGTCGACCGGCAGGGTAAATCTGGCAAATATTCTGTAAACGGCTAGTTTTCTAAATTGCCTATAAATACCCCATTTGAGAGAGTTTTTCTCTAAGAATTTTTGGGCTAAAATTTTCTATCTCTCTGGTGTTTTTGCTGCAAGAAAAATAGGTTTTTGGATTCAAAGTGAACAATCTTTTGTGTTTTTGATTAGGGTTTGAAAAACCAAAGAAAAGGGATTTTGGGAAAAGCTTTTGCTTGAACTTCTATATCTTGATTTCATTTGTTTCCAAAAGGTTTATCTTTGAGTTGCTGGTTTCATATCCCTTGGTTTTCTCCACACTTGAGCTAAAAACTACTATCTATATCTATAGGATATTTGTGTGGGAAAAGAGATTGTTTGTGCTTGTGTTGACCACCAAGTTGTAACCCAATCTTTACTTGCTTTGTGCTTTGGGTTGTATCCCTCAAGTTGTGAGGTGATCCTTGTATTGGTTGAGAGGTGTTTGTTGTTGGATTGGAGTTGTGCCTCAAGGAAGAGGTTGTGTTCGTAAGGAGAGGAGTTGGGTACTCCATGAAATTGTGATTGCCCCAAATCCTCGGTGGAGGTTCCCTTTGTGGGAGTCCTTTGTAGACAAGCTAGTGGATTGGAAATCCTTCGTGTGTCGAAGGCGGGGATGTAGAGCTGGGTGCTCGAACCTCGATAACATATCTTGTTGTTTGCGCTTGATCCATTGGCTCTCTCTATCTCTCTCTTTACTTTGTGCCTTGCCTTATTCATATTGTGCATTCATATTTGCTTGGCTTGGTTGTGTGTGAATCATTTGTTGATCACACTTGAGTGTAATTTGCATTAAGTTATTAAATTCCGCATTTAGTTCATAGATTAGCATTGTCACCTATTCACCCCCCCTCTAGGTGACTTTTTAATTGGTATCAGAGCTAGTGCTCCTGATATTTAGGTTTAACCACCTAGGAGTGATCTTGGTTTGCTAATCTTCATTTGCATTTTCATTTGCACTCATACTAGTTTGCACTCATGGCTAGCCCTCCTATGTTTGACCATTTTAGATTTGATTCTTGGAAGGTTGACATGATTAGACATCTAAAGGACTAGGACATTTAGTTTATCAAGCCATCACTATAGAATCCCTCCCTAATAGTAGCAAGCATAAGAAGGCCAATGCATTAGCCCTTAGGACACTTCTAGCATCTCTAAATGAATATCTTTTACCTATTTTTGATCGCTATGATTCGGCTTTTGCAGTTTGGAGCATCTTAACGTCTCCCGAGCTTCCAAGGATCATCAACAATTTGAGGAGATCCAAGAGAGACATGTCCAAAGATAAATGCTTCATGGTCCAAGGGAAAGACTCCCTTGAGGTACACTCGGATTCCCCTCTTGATGATAGCTCTAATTCTTATTGCCATGGTTGTTTTGAGGTTCAAACTTTAAATATGGAACTTACTCAAAAGCTTGAAAATTCTTAGAAAAACACAAACTTTTGAAAGAGAATAATCTTGTTTTGAAAAATGAATTAAAAGATTTATGTTCTAATTTTGAAGTGATTTTGCAAGAAAAAGAAGAGATCACTAGTGAACGTGACTCACTACAATCTCAACTTGAACTTGCACTTAAAGAGATTGAAGATTTGAAAAACAAAAATGGTTTTGATGATGTTGTAGAACACAATGAGGTTTTGTCTTCTAGATTGGATCTTGTTTCAAAGAAAATCTTACTTTGAAAAATAAAATTGATTCTATTACTAAAGAATTGAATTTGGTTTTGTCTAAAAATGAATCTTTGCAAAATGATATTGATTTGCATGTTTGCCATGCTAGCATTGCTTCTATCTCTAGCACTTCTATTGCATGCTCCACTTTATCTTCTAGCATAGAAAATGATATAAATAATTTGAAGAAAAGTGTTGATTGTTTGGGCTCCACTTTGAGCCATTGTGCCATGAATCACTCTCGTTTGGAATCCTTGGTTCGCAAGAAACAAGTTCCAACCTTGCATGCACACCCATCTATGCATACACTTGCTTCTCATGATCACCATCATCATATGTATGCTCACGTGTACACATGTACACATTGTGGTCGAAAAGGCCATCTTGCTAGATTTTGTTATGATCTTTTACATGTTAAAAATTTAGCAACTAATTTGTTTGGGTTAGAAAAGATGCTAACCCCCGTGGACCCACAAGAAAATGGGTACCAAGATCCACCTCTTTGATGTTTGGTGTAGGTGGAGGCTCTCGCATCACGTGAGAGATTTGGTGCCTTGAGGTGGATGCGTTCTAAGCTTAAAAGAGAATTATTTGGATGCTTCACACTCAAGGGAACTTGGTGGAGAGGACCACCATTGGTTTGGAGAACTAGAGAAGAACCTTCATTACTTTTGGTATCATTCTCTAACTCCCACTTATTTGCATGCTTTTCATGTTCATCCTTTTGTAGCATGTTATGTTTTATTGTTCATTATGCTTGTGCTATGCTCATTAGACTAATGTTATACATGCTTAGTTATTTGAGCACCCATGTTTCATATGGATCTATATTTAGTGTTCACACCTTATTTAAACTAACATGTATGCCCTAGATCTAATGCACATGCATATGCATAAAGATCATATGATTTTCATGTTTCTATGATTTTTTGTTTTAATGATTCATGTTTTTGATTATCATAATCATATTGATTGTTGACCCGTCTCATGCTTCATGTTTTGACAACTTGCTTGAATGATAGTTTTCATTAAGACTAGGATTTATACTTGTACAACTAGTGAGCTACAAATAAACCTTTATATATGTTTGTGCTTGAACGCTCATTTGTATTCACTTGATGTACTAGTATAGTCTAGTTTTGATGATTATTACATTTGACTTGTATTCACTATCTTACATGTTTTGTTTTAACTTTATGTATATGTCCATCTTGTCCAAACTATCATTTATATATATACATCCTTGAGCCACGTGCCTTCATGCATATACTTTTGTGGACTCATTGTGTTTAGGATATGTATGTATACTTTAGTTTGTACATGACATACATATGCCTTGAAGTTTAAATCGTTTGGATGAATTTCATGTTTGCTAAGCGATTTCACATGTATGATGAATCTCATATTTTTAAGATGATTTCAATTAGTGATTTCACATGAATTTCATGTTTTTAATTTTGAGCTTGATTGTCCATTTTCATGATGATATGTTTCACACAACACTTGTACACTCACCCTATTTAATGTTTTCTCATGATTTAGTTTTCATGAGTACAATTTGTGCTATCTAGGTTTTGAGTGTTTTAGTGCCATGTGAGTTACATGTGTTCATGAAAAACATTTTTATTATTCCTTACTCGAAGGATTTCGTACTAGTTTACCCTCCATTTAACTAGTTGCGATATTCTTCATTTTGGTAGAGATTTTCAAACATACTATAATTTCAAATCTATTTTTGAAAACCCCTACCATTAAGGGTGGTTGGATGGGAGATCATGTTCATGTATGCTTTATAATGAAAATCATTTTAAACTTGCACATGATTGGGTGGTAGTGAATATGAGATATACACTTGATCTTATTGTTGTTTCAATTGGTATCATTGAATTCTTTCAATTGGTATCTAATCTTGACATCCTTTTGTATACTCATATATGTTTTGTTTTATATATATGTATGCATACACTTCATATAGTATCAATTTACAATTGGTATCTATTTCTTACATACATATATAGATGATTTATTTGTGCTTCAAGATATATGCACAAATTTTGCTTATGATAAGCTTGATTTTTTTTAATGACCATCATTTTCAATTGATTTAATTTTCAATTGGTTTCTTTATACAAGCATTATCATTATCTTGCTTATGCTAAGCTTGAGCTTTAACATTATTTCAATTGACTTAGTCTTCAATTGGTATATTATTTCTAGCTTAAGCATATGTTTAGTTGGTATTTCATAAAGGGGGAGAAAACTCACATTTCAATTTTTCAATTGGTATTTAGTTTACCTTTGGTTTTGTTTCCCACTCCCTAACTTTATGAGAAAAAAAATTTTGATTTAAGAATGATTATTGATTTTTAATTGGTATCATATGCTTATAAAGATATATATCTTCAATTGGTATCAATGTGTTTTCAATTGGTATCATGTGTTTTATTTTCAATATGTTTTAATTTCAATTGGGATCATATTTGTTTTCAATACCCCTCTTACTTTCAATTGGTAATTGGTAGGCATTTCTTAAATATTTTTATGATCACTTTCTATTGATATCATAATGCACTTCTTTGACATTTTTTTTATTTGGTATCATTTTTGGTTTCACCCCTTGAAGTAGTTTGTTTATTCTTTGTTTCATATATTTAGGGGGAGAAGAATTCATATCTTTTTGTTTTTACCCCTTTGTTGATGATTGACAAAAAGGGGGAGAAGAATTTGGAGTTGATATGCATGAGTTTTCAGTTTTATGTTCATTCATCTTCATTGGTATTGGTATCAAGAGCATTATGAGTTTTGTTTTTATTAGTATCCATTGGTATCAAGAGCATGTTTTGGTAATTTAGTTGTTTTGTTTTAATTGGAATCAATAGCATGTTTCATATGCATATTCATTTTATGTCAAGAACCCTGTTTATATGCATCTTATTGTTTGTTTATTCCTATGCATGAGTTAAGGGGGAGCTTCTTTGAAGCTTTACTTTAATCCATGCATATATAACTCCATGAGTTTTGTCATCATCAAAAAGGGGGAGATTGTTGGCCCAAAGGCCTTTCACTCTAGTTTTGATGATGATTAACTCATGTAGTTATGTGTACTAATTATCTTGTGATTTTAGTTTCAGTTTATTAATCAAGATATTAGTTGGTGTTTAGCTTCAACAAGATGTATTGGAAGCTTGCACATGTTGATTCAAGAGCCCGCGCATCAAAGATCATACATTGCACTTGCTCGGTGAATCAAGAGTTTTTGGATCGAGCCGACTTAGAGATTGCGCTCTAGCTTGGAGATTGCGCTCTACAAGAAGACTTAGGTATCCATAGTTTTAGTTTGGGTTTAGATCCTAATTGTAAAGATTAGAATAGTATGATAAGCTCAAGTTCACAACACACACACCTTTCATGTTTTGATTTTCGGTTTTAGGTTTAACCGATCTTGGTTTTCATGAATAGATTTTTTATCAAAACAAGTTTACATGGTTTATGTATATTAGATTTGTTCTATATACATGCATGCTTCAATTGTTTAGACAAACTTTGTTTGATAATCTATTCCATGTGTTTTATGTTTTGGTATTTACAACAAAACATATTTTTGGACTTAATGACAAAAATCATGATATATATATGTTTCTTGTATATTGAATTTCTATTCATATACAATATACTTCAAAGTGTTTAAATATCATATTTTTGTATCATGGATAAGTTTTAGACAATGTGTATTTTCTATTCAAAATACAAGGTTTTAGAAAATACAAGTTTTGGTTTTTGATAAATATGATAAGATACAAAAATAGTTTTAATTGCTTGATATTTGAGTCAAAACTTTTATCACATGTTTATATATCAATGCCAAAATGCTAAAACTATTTTTGGGGATTTTTAGTAATTTATAAGAATTTATTTGACATTATTTTCCTCAGATTTCAGACCTGACTTTTGTCTGCCAGGCTTGGCCGTCGACTGGTACGGTCGACCGCACCAAAGAAGCCAGTCGACCGTTCCGGTCGACCGACGTGCACAGATACGTGCACGCTGACTGACTCTGTAGCCGGTCGACCGAAGCGGTCGACCGACGGAGAGCTGTTGGCTCTCAGGAATTCTCGGTCGACCAAGGCGGTCGACCGGTAGCCACAACGGTTCAGAATTTGACCGTTGGGCGGTCGACCGGGCCGGTCGACCGGCAGGGTAAATCTGGCAAATATTCTGTAAACGGCTAGTTTTCTAAATTGCCTATAAATACCCCATTTGAGAGAGTTTTTCTCTAAGAATTTTTGGGCTAAAATTTTCTATCTCTCTGGTGTTTTTGCTGTAAGAAAAATAGGTTTTTGGATTCAAAGTGAACAATCTTTTGTGTTTTTGATTAGGGTTTGAAAAACCAAAGAAAAGGGATTTTGGGAAAAGCTTTTGCTTGAACTTCTATATCTTGATTTCATTTGTTTCCCAAAGGTTTATCTTTGAGTTGCTGGTTTCATATCCCTTGGTTTTCTCCACACTTGAGCTAAAAACTACTATCTATATCTATAGGATATTTGTGTGGGAAAAGAGATTGTTTGTGGTTGTGTTGACCACCAAGTTGTAACCCAATCTTTACTTGCTTTGTGCTTTGGGTTGTATCCCTCAAGTTGTGAGGTGATCCTTGTATTGGTTGAGAGGTGTTTGTTGTTGGATTGGAGTTGTGCCTCAAGGAAGAGGTTGTGTTCGTAAGGAGAGGAGTTGGGTACTCCTTGTAATTGTGATTGCCCCAAATCCTCGGTGGAGGTTCCCTTTGTGGGAGTCCTTTGTGGACAAGCTAGTGGATTGGAAATCCTTCGTGTGTCGAAGGCGGGGATGTAGAGCTGGGTGCTCGAACCTCGATAACATATCTTGTTGTTTGCGCTTGATCCATTGGCTCTCTCTATCTCTCTCTTTACTTTGTGCCTTGCCTTATTCATATTGTGCATTCATATTTGCTTGGCTTGGTTGTGTGTGAATCATTTGTTGATCACACTTGAGTGTAATTTGCATTAAGTTATTAAATTCCGCATTTAGTTCATAGATTAGCATTGTCACCTATTCACCCCCCCTCTAGGTGACTTTTTAGACGTGAGGGTCGAAGCCCGCGTATCGACATCACTGCAATCTTAAGACGCAGAGCCTGAAGCCCGCATCTAGCAAGGTTTGGAGTCGGCATCCGAAACGCGAGGCTCGAAGCCCGCGTTCTGACTACAGAGAAGCTCTGCATCTCGGCTATAACTGCTCTCATTACTGGGTCAATTATTGCCCACGTAATGAGGGGATTAACCCCCATTATAGAGGATTTTTAGGGGATAATTTTACCCCTGAACCCCTATAAATAGCTCAGTTTGCTATTGAAGAGGGGTCGTAAGTTTTGAAAAAATTAGAATCTTTATTTGAGGAATACAAAAGAGTTCAACTCTTCTAACAACTTGTTGAGTACAAGTTTGTTCTTGCCTCAAGTCTCCTCGAGATCTTATGGACAGGAGCTGCGCTACTCCGTCCATAGTCCGAAGAGAAGATTCCCAGATGGTTGTGATGTTCACTTGGTCAACGAAAAATAAGATCCACTTTTCACCGCTACATCAATAACCCAGTATTAAACAAAGAGAAGATGTGAACTTTAATATCTTCTCTCTCTTGTAATCGGGATTGTTTAAGATTGTTGTAATCTTTTATTAATTTAAGAAAATTTTATTACGATCCTCTAAATTTTTCCCAGTCAAAATACTCTCGCCCACTACCTCGAAAGAGAAGTGCGCTTAGACCGTCAGGTCTCTCAGCTCCACCTGATAGGCATGCTTAGCGCTCACCGCTTTATAACTATATTCGTCTAGGCGAGATGCTACCAGATGTTCTACTCGCACTTTAAGCCGAGTCGTCCCGATAACCTCTCTAGGCGCTCTAGTGTTAAACACTGTTTGCTGTCCGTACCTCCATCTTACACAGCTCTGCTTGATTGTGCTCAGTTATTACTCTATCACTTGCCATGTACATACTTGTTATGTTAACACTTCACATACACCTGTCTGTATCACTTAACAAGTGATGTGTTATTACCTGACATGTTACTACTTGACACTTGCTCCCTGTTATGACATGACTTATTACCTGCCATCTATCACGTTAACACTTGACCTGTGATTATCACATTTACGAGAATCTTGCCATGTTATCCTATATTATATACAGTGACCTGTACTCCTGTTACACATGTACTTTTGAACTCCTGAATTCTTGATCTTGCCCTGCTTCTGCTATTCCCGTAAATTGATTATTACATAATAAATTATAATAGGATAACTTGTACCCGATTAAGGAAAAACTGATGGTCCTGAATAGTCATGTTTATGGTGGTCTTATTGAGTCACACGTGGCCACATACTTGAGGGATCACCTGGCGGTCACCAGGGATTCTGTGGGGTGTGCTGGCACT
Organism: Agave tequilana; assembly: GCA_038442645.1. Classification (NCBI taxonomy): domain Eukaryota; kingdom Viridiplantae; phylum Streptophyta; class Magnoliopsida; order Asparagales; family Asparagaceae; genus Agave; species Agave tequilana. The sequence goes on from JAVJIF010003864.1 coordinate 28,494, forward strand.
CATACTCCTGTTTATTCCTACTAAGTATGCACATGCCTTAGGCCTATTTTTATGGGATCTGCGATACTCTATTCCTGTTCGGACGTACAATAAGTCCTGGTACCTAGCGGTACGTTCCAGCTCAGCACAAGATACTCCTGTACCGTTGTCCCGGGCATATACGGGGCCCATCCTAAAAATGGTTTGTCGAACTTCATCAATTTCCAAATAACTTGCTCTATAAGTTGTAAGTGAAAGTATGTGGAATGGGATACATACTAAAGCCTACAACTTAGACGGCCCCAATTATAATAGGATACTAATATACAATTTGTTGTATTGTTATATAACTCGGGTTTGTATACGCTTGGATTACAGTAACATGGTATAATGGTGTACAGATAAGGGTTTCCTTGTTTGGATTATTCCTTCAATGTACTAGTCACATGGAGCCTTGACCTAAGCTTGCACGATTGGTTTTGCTCGTATTTGGTTTTATTCAGTTTTATCGATTTTTTGTCAGTTTAGGAGATATCTGGTGTTGCCTTATCTACTTTACTTCTCGCCTGTTTACCTGCTCTTATTATATTATACCATGCATGTTCCCTGCTTGATAATGATCAATTATCTCTACCTGCTCATGTATGTCTGTGCTCAGACACGGTTATCAATGCATTTTTATGACTTGGATTTATCGATACACATGTGCTTAACCATACACGCCGTTTGGCATTCACATCACCACTCGTTGGGGAGTTCGACTCCCTTGGATCCTCATGTCCAGGTCCTGGAGTTTAGCAAGTGGATTCTCCTAGTTGCTGATCAGAGTGGCGCAATGGAAGCATGGATCATTAGTAGATTGTCTGAGGCCCTATCCTTTCAGCCCCCTTGCTCGGCTCTAGAGTTTTCCTGTTATGACTCTAAGCCTCCTTTTGTACTGTTCATATTTGTATATCTCTTTGTGTTCTCATATTTGTGCCTATTGGTGATGTAATATTCTTGTAATATTGTGTCATCCCTCAACTTCCCTTGATATGTCCGGAAAATGGTGATAACTTTATAATTGTACTCATATGTTGGAATGTATAATGTACCACGTGCTTCGTACTCTGATTCTTGCCTGTACTGATACTTAGCGTATATACATGAGGGTATTTCTGACTTGCGTATATACGTCGCAGTAATGTCTCCGTACTCGCGAGAATATGAGACATCTACATGAGTACTCCCTTATGTTTCCCTTGCCTTTATACTTCATAGAAATCAAGCTAGTTAAAAACGTGCTTGTTTCTGCCTTATTGTTCTTTGCAAAATGTTTCTCAATTTTAGCAAGAAAATTTTAGCCATAGTTATCTCATCAGATACTGCACCTCAAAAGACTTCCAGAATGTCGCACTTTATGATCATTAGACTCATGCGATTAGAGCGTTCCCACTTCTCTAAGTTCTCCCTATCATCAGAAAAACTTTCAGCTGTAATAGAAGCAGGTTGCTCTATCCTTAGTGCAAGGTCTAAATCCATGCAACCAAGAACGATTAAAACATTCTCTTTCCATTACTTGAAGTTTGTCCTATTGAGCTGGGAATATTGTTGGTATTTGCAGATATAGTAGCACCAGATATAATAGCTGTACAGAGAATAAATTAAATAAGCATGCATGTTCACATCATAATCAAATAAAAGACTTTTAAATTTAAACAATTATGGAATATATTTAAAGATACCTAGCACAACATTAATATCAAGTTTTTGGACAGTAATATTAACTTATAAGTGGTACTCTTGTGTAGTAATCAAATGTTGACAATAAATCCTGTCAAATAATAAATCTATCATTGGATCAATTTATTTTTCACATGAAAACCTTATAATTGTCACACATTTATCACCACAAGTGTATATGCAATTCGGCCAACTATTATCCTTCCTTTGAGCCGGTTAATACTCACATGAATGCACATGCACACAAACATCTTAACATTTTCAAGAAGCCAATCTACACAAGAGAGGTCACTTTGGCGATATCTTATTTCAATTAGTTTTATTAAATGTTAGACAATCATAATAATTCACTGGATGTACTCACAGATTCGTTTAAAATTTTGAAAAGTCCCAAAATTGCCTTAAAAAAGGCCAATAATTACTTAATGTTGGGCGCAGCTCCTGGGCGCCGCCTTAACATGCGCGGCGCCCTAGGGCACCGCGCCCGCCGCATAGGCGCGGCCTGTGTCACGAACTACTCCATCTTGGTACACTTGGGCTCATTTGGGCTCATCCCATGTGGTTGAGTGGTTCTAGAGTCTTCTAGGATAATATTATAAATACTATATAAAGAGGGATATTCCCTAGAAGATTCCCTTAGAGAGACATTCCATAAAAGATTCCTAGAGGGATACTCCCCAGAGGGATATTCCATAGAAGATTCCTGAAGGATTCTAAAATAAGATATTTAGGAATGAATATATGAGAGCTCCTAGATATTCTAGAAACCTCCAATTCTAGAGAATTCTTGTACAAGCCCTTGCATATAAATAGGGGCCAAGAGTGCTCATTTGTAATCATCAAGGAAAAGCAAGAGTAAGCAATACAAGTTTTCACTTTTTCTCCAAGTATTATCTCTCCTTCTTGAGTGAGTGTGAGAGTTAGGCTGACTTAGCTTCACCTCTAAAGGGAAAGAGCAAGTTAAGTGTCATGCGTGTTCGAGTGGTTCGAAGTTAAAAGAATCCGTCCGTGACAGTTGGTATCAGAGCTTAGATTTAGGAGTGATAATGTCGAGCCCCGATCTTCGTTCCGAGGTAGTTGGAACTATAGATCTGAAGGATGCTCCCAAGCCTCTTTGGGAGAAATCCCGAGTTGTCATGGTGATGCTGGAGGCACGGTTAGCCAAGATGGAGCTTACCGTGGCGGATAAGTTGGAGGCTTACGACGAGCGCATCGAGAAGCTGGAGACTGTCGGAGACGAGCTTCAGGAGGAGATACAGTCGGCTTTGAACTCCACCGTAGACATATTGCAGCAAGGGAACGCTTCCTTGAGGGAGGAGAATGCGGTTCTGCGGAATCATGTGGAGGTACTCTTGAAGAAGTTGGCCGAGCTTAAGGAGAGGATCGACCAACATGATGTCACATTGGCAACTCGAGGTATGGTGTCACATCCTTTTATGGCTAAAGATGTGCCCAAGTCTAAACCTTATAAGGGGTCTCGGAATGGTCGGGAGATTGATAACTTCCTTTGTAGTATGGAATCTACTTCAATGCTGCCGGATTTCGAGACGATGCATCCAAGATTCAAGTTGTGCCTCTTTATCTTGAAGACATTGCTAAGTTGTGGTGGCGTAGGTGATGTGAAGATATGAAGAAGGGCACATCCTCCATCAATACATGGAAAGAGTTCAAGGCGAATCTTAAGCGGCAATTCAATCTGGAGAATGCCGAGGACGAGGCCCGAGGTAAACTCTGACACCTTTTCAAAAAGGTTCCATTCGTGAATATGTAAAAGAATTTTTAGAGTTGCTGCTGGAGATCCCCGACATGGGCAGAAGGACTCTCTATTCTCGTTCATGGATGCCCTCATTGGGTGGGCCAAGATGGAACTACAAAGACGAGGGGTCCAGACTCTTGCCTAAGCCATGCAAGTGGTTGAGTCTCTTATCGAGTTCAAAAAGATAGGAGATTCATTCAAATCAAAAGACAAGAGGGGTAAGCCTGCTAAATGTGGGGGAAAAAGGAGAAACCATCTAAGGAGTTTCTAACAAAGCCGACATTTGAGAAGGGAAAGTTCCGCAGCAATACCAACGGAGGAGGCAATCATCCGAAGAAATTAGCATGCTACTTTTGCGGGGATCCCCATAAAGCCATGGACTATCCCAAGAAGGCTAATTTCGCTGCTTTTATCTAAAGGGAAGAAAAGAAGCAACCGGAGGAGACTAGGCTCCACTCACTTCGTCTCCTCAATGCGATCAAGGCAAAGATAGAGGAAAGGCCTCGAGGGGCAATGTTCGTCGAGACAACCATCTCCAGTAAGACCTTCAAGGCCCTTTTGTTGGCCCAAAGGCCCATCACTCTAGTTTTGATGATGATTAACTCATATAGTTATAGTACTAATGATCTTGTGTTTATTTAGTCTCAGATTTGTGATCAAGATCTTAGTAGGTGTGTAGCTTTAACAAAGGATTTAAAGTCAAGTTTTGGAGCTAGCACGGTTTGATTCAAAAGCCTATGCATCAAGATCACATCAAATACTCAAGAGGAGTCTAGCTCTTTGGATCAAGTTTGGACCAAGTCAAGATGATGAGAAGACTTCAAGTGAAGACCTTCAAAATCAAGACTTGAGTCTAGGTTTATTTTAGTTAAGATTTTATTTTTAGTTTAAATATAAAGGATAGAATAGTTGGTGGATTGTTCAAGTATACCATATACACACACACTCTTGATTTAGATGAGTTTTCATAAAAGGATTTTCATTTTGAAAAAAATACCGGTTTGATTTTTGGAGTTTATTATATACATGTGTTTTTAACCAAAACCGTTTTAGTGCTTATTGTCAAAAACATAGATATTTCATCTTTTATGTGTAGTGGATCATATCCATACACTCTATGCTTTAAAAGTGTTTAAAATATCTTGTTTTTGTATTTGGAGAAGTTTTGGAATAGTAAGTTTTGAAAAATCTATTTTGGAAAAATACGGTTTTTGTTTTTAGCCAAAATTTCTAAGTTACAAAAATAGTTCAAAATGTTTGTAACATGTCTTGATTTTACTCAAACATGTTTGTTTATCAAAGTATAATATTGAACCTATTTTTGTAGATTTTTCGAGAATTTATGGGTTTTTATTTAAGATAAAAAGCCAAGTTTTAAATCCCTAAAAAGACCTGTCCTGGCTTCTGCCGGTCGGCCGGACCGGTCGACTGAGTTAGGAGTTGGTCGACCGAGTCGGTTGACCGATGTGCACAGACATGCACGCTAGTCTGGCTGGAGGGCCGATCGACCGACCCGGTCGACCGCTAGAGAGCTTCTGCTCTCTGGAAAGCCCCGGTCGATCGGCAGAGTGCTCTGCTCTCTGTTCCAGGTCGCGGTCGACCGGGCTGGTCGACCGAGGCTCCAACAGTCAGAAATCTGACCGTTGGCGGTCGCCCAGGCCGGTCGACCGACAGCCGTCAGGGCTGCTGATTTAACCCCAACGGCTAGTTTTTGATGGCCAATTTAAAGGGGCTATCATGGGCTGTTTTAAACAAGATTTGGAGAAGAGTTTTAGGCTAGTCTTGCATACCCATTTCAGTGATTATATCCACATGTTTTAGAGCTACATTTTCAAATCAAAAGAGTGTTTATCAAGAGTGTTTTGAAAAGTGATTTCTTGTGTTTTCCACCACAATTTCAATCCTAGTTTTTCTCACAAACACTTGAGCTATCCATTGATATATTCATCCTATAGGAGTGTTATTGTGAGATTGTTTTTAGGTGATCAAAGTGTTGTGATCACCAAAGACTTCATCTTGTGCTTTGAGGAGGCAGACGTGCGTGTTCGCATTGTTTCGGGTTCTAGTGTGAACTCGGTGTTTGAGGTGCGGCCTCGGCGAGCTAGTGGGCTTGCGGTGTGTTCTTGCGGGAACAAGTAAAGGGACTAGAGAGTCCAAGGAGTTCAAGTATGAACTCGCCTTTTAGGTGTTGCGGAACTGAGTGATCCGGTGGGATCGGTTTATAGTGGAAATCCTTCAAGTGTTGAAGGCGGGAACGTAGGGCAAGTGTGCTTGAACCTCGAAACAAATATCCCCTGTTTGCGATTGCTCTCTCTCTATCTTTTACTTGTTTATATCTAGCATGCTTATATTGCTTTCATCTTTATATGTTAGATATATATTTGTGCTCACATTGTTATATACTTCGGGTTTGTTTGCTAACACTAGTATTCAACCTAGAGAGCCAACGCGGCACCTTAACACTTATTTAGAGGAATCTTGAGGAGTTAGTCCAGAGCCCTTCACGGGGAATCCGGCTACACTTTTGGGTTATACTTGGTGTTTAGTTTAAGTAGTTTTAGTTTGCATTAAATAAGTTTTAATTCCGCATTAATTGATCATTAGATTAGCTAGTCACCTATTCACCTTCCCTCTAGGTGATTACACCTTTTAGATATTGGTGCTTCTCTTCTTCTTTTTTCAAGTGATGTTGCTAACAAGCTGGGCTTTAAGATCTCGAAAGGAGGAGGCACTATTAAGGCCGTCAACTCTAACCCTAGTCCTATCGATGGCGTAGCTCACAAGGTGGATGTGAGCATAGGGGAGTGGCATGGCCAGGAGAACCTGACAGTCGTCACTATGGACAACTTCAATGTGGTGCTTGGCTTAGAGTTCCTGGACAAGGTGAAGCCATGTTGGTTCCCTACACCAGCACCATGTGCATCCTTGAAGGAAAGGCGTGCACAGTTCAGATCAAGCGGGAGAATGTATCATCCAAAATGTTCTCGGCATTACAGATATCCAAGGGAGTTCGACGTCATGAGCCGACCTTTCTTGCTACCATTAAGGTGGAGAAATTCTCAAAGGAAGGAGAGCACGTACCCATGAAGATCCGAGGCGTCTTGAAAGCTTACCAGGACATCATGCCCGCCAAGCTGCCAAGCAAGCTTTCACCTAAGAGAGAGATGGACAACAACATCGAGCTCAAGTCAGGAACTTGACCTCTGGCCATGGGTCCTTATCACATGGCGCCACTAGAACTGGAAGAACCTCGGATGCAGCTGAAGAAGTTATTGAATGCCATATATATTCGTCCATCAAAGGCTCCCTATGGTGCACCAGTGCTCTTCTAGAAGAAGCATGATGGTTCGTTGCGGCTTCGCGTCGATTACCGAGCGTTAAACAAGATCACGGTGAAAAACAAGTACCCTATTCCTCTGATAGCGGACTTGTTCGACAGGTTGGGTCAAGCAAGATACTTTACCAAGCTTGACTTACACTCGGGGTATTATCAAGTGCGGATTGCGGAAGGAGATGAATCGAAGACCGCGTACGTGAACAGGTACGGGTTGTACGAGTTCCTAATTATGCCATTTGGTCTCACCAATGCACTGGTCACATTTTGCACTCTGATGAATAAAGTGTTAGAGCCTTTCTTGGACCATTTTGTGGTAGTCTACCTAGATGATATTGTAGTCTATAGCCAGACCATGGACGAACATGTGGAGCACTTGAGGCAAGTGTTCCAAACCCTCAGAAGCAAAGAGCTCTATATGAAGAAGGAGAAGTGCTCGTTCCACAGGAGGAAGTAATGTTCCTCGGTCACATCATTGGAGGAGGCAAGATTCGGATGGATCGAGCCAAGATCCAGGCTATATTAGAGTGGGAACCTCCCACTAAGGTGACGGAGCTGCGATCTTTCCTTGGCCTGGTAAACTACTATCGGATGTTCATCAAGAGTTAGTCGGCGATGGTTTCTCCACTCAGCGACTTGCTGAAGAAGAATCGGGCTTGAGATTGGAGTTCGAAATGCCAGGGGGCGTTCGAGGCTTTGAAGAAAGCTGTGATAGAGGAATCAGTTCTCGCACTACCCGACTTCAGGAAGCCATATGAAGTACACACCGACGTGAGTGACTTCGCGATTGGAGGGACGTTAATGCAGAAAGGACACCATGTGGCCTATGAGAGTCGAAAGCTTAATGATACCGAGAGGCGGTATACTGTATAAGAGAAGGAGATGACAGCTGTGGTTCACTGTCTTCGAGTATGGAGACACTGCCTACTTGGCTCGAGGTTCGTGGTAAAGACGGACAACGTGGCCACCAGCTACTTCTAGGCCCAAAAAAAGTTGTCTCCCAAGCAGGCGCGATGGCAAGACTTCCTAACCGAGTTCGACTACGTGCTCGAGTACAAGGTAGGAAGAATCAATCTAGTAGCAGATGCACTAAGTCGAAAGGCTGAGTTTGCCGCCATGCTGAGTCATCCTTAGAGTCCTTTACTTGACCGCAACAAAGAAAGCTTGGCTCAGGACCCTACAAGCAAGAACATGATGGAGTATACTAAGGAGGGCAAGACTCAAAAGCTCTGGCTAGAAGGAGATATGCTTTACACGAAGGGGAGATGGTTGTACGTGCCACAGTTCGGGAACCTAAGGAGGGAGCTTTTTAAGGAAAGCCATGACTCACAGTGGTCGGGACATCCAGGTGTGCACTGTACTCAAGCCCTTGCAGAAGAAAATTATTATTGGCCTCACATGAGGGATGATATTGAGGCCTATGTGAAGACTTGTCTTGTGTGCCAATAAGACAAGACGGAGTAAAGGGTACCGACCGAATTGTTGGAGCCACTACCGATTCCAGAGAGACCTTGGGAAAGCATCTCTATAGATTTCATCATGGGCTTACCCAAGTCTGAGGGGTGCAACATTATTATGGTGGTGGTCGACCTGTTCTCAAAGTATGGCATTTTCATTCCAACCCCAGCCAAGTGTCCAGCTGAGGTAGCAGCCCCACTATTCCTGAAGCATGTGGTGAAGTATTGGGGCTTGCTTAAGACGATCGTGAGTGATCGAGATTGCCGCTTCACAAGCAGGTTCTGGACGGAGCTTTTCAAGCTCATGGGGTCGGATTTGAATTTCTCCACTAGCTTTCACCCTCAGACGGATGGCCAGACAGAACAGGTAAATGGCTTGTTGGAGGTCTACATGAGGCACTATGTGAGTGCCAACCAGCAGGATTGGGCGAAGCTTCTAGACTTAGCCCAATTCTCCTACAACCTACAGAGGAGTGAGTCTACTGGAAAGCGTCCGTTCGAGATCGTCACTGGACAGCAGCCGCTCACTCCAGCTCCATTGCTATGGGCTACAGGGAAATAACTCGGCTGCCTATAAATTTGCCAGGGGTGGCAAAAGGAGAACGAGTTGGCGCGTTCGTGTCTAAACAAGGCGGCCAAGAGGATAAAGAAATAGGCTGATAAGAAGAGGAGGCATATGGAGTATCAGGTTGGTGACCTAGTCCTTGTCAAACTTTCTACTTTGGATCAGCACAATGGACTACACAAGAGCTTGATAAGGACGTACGGAGGCCCATTTCCTATTGAGAAAAGCGTGGGGAATGTAGCCTACAGGGTACAACTTTCCCCTAGTGAAGTATCATCCGGTCTTTCATGTGAGATGTTAAAGCCTTACCATAAGGACGCGGGAGATCCGGATCGTGAAAAATCCAATCGAGCACCAACAGGAATTCGCATGGAGTTCGACAAGGAAGCAGAGGAGATCATAGCGGACAGGACGGTTCGTGAAGCGAACAACCATCCAAGATTGGAATACTTTATGAAGTAGAAGGGATTGCCAGATAGCGGAGCAGTTGGGAACCAGCACAAGCTCTTTGGCAGTTCGAGGACTTGATCGAGAAGTTCCATCGGGAGAAAATTCAAAAAACGAGGGCATCGCTCGGATAGGTGGGGGAGAATGTCACGAACCACTCCATCTTGGTGCACTTGGTCTCATCTTAGGCTCATTTGGCCTCATTCCATGTGGTGAGTGGTTCTAGAGTCTTTTAGGATAATATTGTAAATGCTATATAAAGAGGGATATTCCCTAGAAGACTCCCCTAGAGGGATATTCCATAGAAGATTCCTAGAGGGATACTCCCTAGAGGGATATTCCCTAGAAGATTCCTAGAGGATTCTAGAATAAGATATTTAGGGATGAATATATGGGAGCTTTTAGATGTTCTAGAAGCCTCCAATTCTAGAAAATTCTTGTACAAGCTCTTTGCCTATAAATAAGAGCCAAGGGTGCTCATTTGTAATAATTAAGAAAAGTAAGAGTAAACAATACAAGTTTCCACTTCTTCTCCAAGTATTCTCTCTCCTCCTTGAGTAAGTGTGAGAGTTAGGCTGACTTAGCTTCGCCTCTAAGGGGAAAGAGTGAGTTAAGTGCCGCGCGGGTTCGAGTGGTTCAAAGTCAAAAGAATCCGCCCGTGACACCTGCCTATGCGCGGCCGCGCCGGGCCGTGCTGGGGCGTGGCTGGTCCTGATCATGGTTAGGCGCGACCGGCCTGGCCGCGCCTCCTTGGGGGCGACCTGTCTGGTCGCGCCTGACTCTTTATCCCTTTTTTTAATAATTTGAAAAAAAAACGGAGCCGAAACCCAATTTTTTTTTAATTATCCTGAATTCAGATCTGAGATTTCAGATTCATAAATCTGAAAAAAAAAAAAAAAAGAAAGTTTTTACCAAAGCCAAAATAATCATTTAATATGATTCAAAAGATCATCTATATTTCATGGAAGTATGAATAAAATCCCAAGTTTTGAATTAATTCCCAAATCTAGGAATCCTTAATAGAGTGGCTCTTATACCAATTGTTAGATCTTAAATTAAACAATAAACGGATTGGATTTACAATACTTATCTTTAGAATAATCAAGATCAAAGATCATAACTTTGTCATATCTAAAACATAGATCTAATCACCATGAAGATTCAAAGACATGAGAAAATTGAAATAATAGAGGTGGAAGCGTACCTTGATTTATGACTGAATTTCTTGAATTGTTGGGATGCAGGTGGCCTTCCAAAAGATCCGTATTCTTCTAGGGTTTCTCTTTTCTTGAAGGAGTCTCAAAGAGAAGAAGATGATAACGTTCCTTTGGGGAACATGATCCCTTATATAATAACAAGAGTTATTTCTAATTCCAATTTGACTCCTCAATAAATTAGAAATTGTATAATTATCCCTACACATTAAATCTATGACAATTTAATACCCATCAGTCCAATTATTAACTTAATTAGATCACAATTAATTTGGACTACTCTTTAATATAGCCATATACATTAAATTCACATATGTGAGCTCACACATGTTGGATTATTTCCAACAATATATGCCCAAATGAGGTGTATATTTGATGAAGTATTATAATGCACAGTGTAAAAAAAGAAAATATAAGAGTATCTTCTCAGTGTTTAAGGTGATCTCTACTCATTCACAAATGATATTTTTCCAGGAATGGTGAAGCCACCAGGAACATAGTTGCCCAGGAAAAGCCCTCCATGACCTGTTCGTATCGGCCCAAAAAGAGCACCAAATGCTTGAGATACAGAACACCAGCGGGTTTTCTAGTACCTTGCCAAACTGAAGTTGAAGTATAAGCCAATAAAAGTAAACAAAAGAAATTTTTAATTTGTGCTGATTATAGAAAGAATAATGATAAATGCAGTGTCTTCCCAATCCCAGTGCATAACAGATTTCAAATATCAGTCCCTCACAAATTAGCAATTTGATATAGGTTCGTAGAAATTAGTTGAATTTGATTTTAGTTATCCTCAAACTTTTTTTTGAGAGTTAACGGTGAGATCGAACGGCCCTCCGCGTTTCATTAACAAGATGTTAGTGAAAACAACTTAGAAAACACAAATATATACATAGAAGCCTCTTGGGCAAAAAAGTTACGTTGCACACGCCGATGCCAGAAGAAAGAAGCAACAAAAATACATAAGAGAAGAAAGGGTAGAAGCAAAATCTACAGATCAATCCTGAAACAAAATACAAGCAGAACCTGTTACATAATCATGTTACACATGAGAGCCAAAAGTCAGGGGTCTGCAAAAGTCGGCGGTCACCTAGTGCCCGAGTCGGTGTCGCTTTCCCTTCCTATCATCCCCTCCGAGTGGGTGTTGGAGATCTCTTCCATCGATGTCTGCATCAGAGTCCTCCTCGCCCTCTCCATGTCTCTGCCTGATTGAGCCAAGAAGACATAAATGTATAACAGACGTGAAATGTGTGATCTGATGTTCTGACCAAGTCATTAAATATTCTATTATTACGTTTCCTTCAAATACCTCATACAATAGTTGCAGGTGGGAATGTTCCCTTCAAATACCGCATTTCATTAATAATTTGTAAGTCGTAAGCAGTAATTTTTTTACAGTTATAAGTGAATTATATGCAAGTTACGGTGTTCGGTGGGCAATGTAAAATTGTAAGTGAGAAAATGTATTGTGTTTTATGGCGTTTGGTTGTTATAATGTGTAAGTCATAAGTGAATAAAATTCACCACAAAATTAACCGTTTGGTAATTTAAAAATATTTAAAAGTATCAATAAATACAAAAAATAGTAAATATTAAGAATATTAAATATAAAAAATAAAAAATAAATTAAAAAATATTAAAAATATAATATACTAAATATTAAAATAGTAAATATTAAAAATGTTAAAAATTAAATATATTAAATATTAAATAATCAAAAAATTTATTCTAATAATGAAACTATTAATAAAGTATGAATTAAAATTAAGTGGAATACATTATATTAATCTAGTAATAAAAAATTCTAATATTAAAAATTATTTAACTATTATAAAAACTTTAATCTAATAATTATATTTACTCTAATAATTAAAAAAATCTCATAATTTAAAAGATTAATCTAATAATAAAAATTTTAATCTAATTACAATTAACTATCTGCAATACAAATTTACATCACCACAAAATTTATTGTTTGTGCTGCAAGTGGGCTGTAAGTGAGATTTGCACGATTACAAATTAATTATTTGTATTGCAAGTAGATCGTAAGTAGGTTGAAAGTGCAATTTATGACTTACCGCTCAAACAAATACGGTAGATCATAAGTCGTAATTGTCACCAATGACTTGGGAACTTTTACGCTGACACAAACAGGCTTAAGATCAACAGCTAGAACCATTGCCAATTGGCAATATCCGATTGGAAGAGAATAGAGGCAAAGCCCCGCTTTTAGTGAAGTGACATGTGGCCTCTTTGCCTATGCCAATGGATTCGGTGGATTGTGTTTTGAACGGTCCACCAAATCTGAGCTCTAGTACTGTGACTCCGGGGCTATATCTCTTGTTCCAACACTTGGGCAAATTTTTTTTGCCCACTGCACCGCGCTCACCGCGAGCGCGGTGAACCGTTTGATGCAGTGGGCCCCACCGCACCCGGTGGGGACCACTGCATCGGACGATTTACCGCGCTCGCCGTGAGCATAGTGCGGTGAGCCAAAAAAAAACACTTCACTTAGAACCCGCCGGACACGTGATGCACCCAATCAGGTAAAGCCACGTACCCCCACCGGGGCCCACATCCGGTCCAGTGAACCCATCGCACGGTTCTTCGCGAAACGGTCCAATCCCCATAAACCATTCTCAAGTCTCAGTCACCAAGATCTCTCTCTAAAATCTAGAGTATAGAGAGAGATTCGAGAGAGAGAGGTAGAAGGAGATGCATTCGTTTGGTTACCGCGCGAACGCGTTGGTGACGTTCGCGGTGACGATACTGGCGGTGATCTGCGGCTTGGCCTCTCTCTCCGATAACTTCAACGTCCCCACTCCCACCGCCGACGTCCAGGTACCGACCGAACCCTAGATCGCTCTGATTAGGGCTTTTGTTTCTGCTTCTCCCCAATTTGATAGATTGTGGCGGATAGTTTTCATCTAAGTAAGGAAAAGCCTAAAATTGGAATATTTTTGATGTACTTTTGTTGACGGCTAGGGCAGGAGATTTTAGATCGACCTAATTGTAAAGATTAGGGTGTTTCTGAGGGAACTGGATTGGTCAAGTTCTGAGCTTTAGGAAGTTTGTCCCTCGGTTTTAGATGGGCTGTTATAAGAAACTAGCATTCGTTTGTCTTGAGCTCAGATATTTCTGAAGTGAAGAAAAATAGTGTGAAAAACTCAACTTGTTAGGATTTCCAGAAGTCGTGTTTCGATTCTTCCTGTTTGACAGTTGACAACCGATGCATATCTTACTTTCTATTGGTTAACCTTTGATTGATGGACAGCTTGTCTTGTATTGTCTGTACCTTTGAGGAAGGCTAGACGATACTTAGTTGACTAGATCACTCTTAAGTCACTTTAGATACCTTATGCTTTGCTGTTTACGTCAATAGTACTGAGCCAGTAAATTTAAACCTTCTTTGTTTAATTTACTCTACTCTAATCCAATAGAAAGATGGTTGATCTGTGAAACCCATGAGAACTATAGTTGTCATCTGTTTGCTGTTTGGTTCCCATGTATTATTAATTGGGTCGGGGGGAATCAAATGTGCCATGCATGGATAACTGTACTAGCTGCTGACAATTTAAAATGGGAGGATATATGGTTGAAATATTACCGAGTTAATTTTATGGGTTTTTATATTTATCTACAATTTTATTCCTTGTATATCACTGCCCAAGTTTTGCCTGGAAAATATAATCCATGCTGATCATCTCCTTCTTTTTTGTGTTATATTTGAAGGTTATATTTATTTCATGTCTCTTTTGATGTTAAATCCAAGGTATCCTGGATTCAAATTTATTATATGAAGAGGCATTTGTACTGAACTTGTTCAGACTAAAAGTGTCAATTTTCCATTCAGATAAAAATCATTTACTTTTCATTTACCAAAGAATGGTTTTTGGTTATTGCAAAACTCAATAAATGTTGTTTGTTTAATACAAAAACATTATGCTGGTGAAGTAGTTGACCTTTAATTTAAATTAAAAAGAGAGAGTGATTTAATGACCTTTAATTTATGCAATGTTTGCTTTTTCTCCCCGGACTCATAAAAACTTGGAACTATGATGCTGGAATTCCTGGTTGCTTCCGTAGCTTATATGTGAACATATCGACTATTCTCTGACTTGACTATCAATATTATTAAGGTTCCTTTTTCTTTAGGCTTTTAGTTTCTTTAACTCAAACTTTTCTTTTTGTGCAGATTTTAAATATAAATTGGTTCCAGAAGCAACCAAATGGAAATGATGAGGTAATTCTCTGCTCTGTACCTTCTGTATATTTCAAGAACTTTATAGTGTTTGAGCTTTAACTTTTAAAGCTTGAAATATTGTGAGAAATTCACAGAAATATTCAGTTCTCAAGTTAATCTGATATTTTAACACACATGCAATTATACTGAGATTTTGATAAATTTCTACCTTGACACACATACCATGTTTCCAAGTAACACCTGCATTTGCATTGCTCAAATCATATATTATCATCATATTTGGTTTGACATAGCTAGTTCTGATATTGATGCTTCCCACACATACACTTGTTTGTTAGGCCTTAAAACTCTTTTTAAGGGTCAAAGAGATCATTATTGAAGAATTATTTCTAAAGTAACTTCCAATCAGGATATAAAAATTTGCATAATTCAGTATAAAGGCTACATCTTAAAATAATCCAATAGACCATATGTAAGTTCATTAACAGCATTTGTCTATCTTACTGACTGTTTACATCATAGTTGAAGTTTGCTATTGCATTCAGTTTGGTCAACATATTACTAGCGTGTAAAGCCATCACATCACCGTAAAGTCATACTTAAGAAATGTCTTCGATGACATGTTATTCCACCCTTAAGATATGCTTTATTAAGCCAACTTGGTCAGGTGTCTGTTCAAAATTAACTAGAAAATATATTTTCTACTTGTAATTCCATTCCCCCCCCCCCCCCCCCCAAAAGCAGCAGCAACATCACAAAAAATAAAATAGAAGGAAAACGAAAGACAAAGAAAGAAAAAAGGGAAAAGGAAAAAGGAAAAAAAAGAAAGTCACATTATGAAATATGAAATATCCTAACTGCTACAAGGAAACTGAGGATTTGCCAGGGGAGCTCTCATCAAGTATGAATTCAGAATTAACCCTGAATCAACTCGAAAGCCTTTGTAGCTGCTGCAACTTGAAGGCGAATGAGAGATAAGAATCAATGACTATGAGAGTCTGGAGAGGTGCAAGGCATAGCACAATCTTTGTCTTGATATTGAACACCTTCAACATAGTTGTCCCACTATATGATGGGGAGGCATGACGAATCAAAATTGAGGAAACTGAACCAAAATAATTGGCATAGTTAAACGGTCAAATTCCTGGGAAAGTACTAGCAAGAGAGGTCGCGCATAAAACTTTGATGGTGACAAGCCCAAGTAAATAAGCCTGCCATTTTGGTGATGCAAGGTGAGCTCATGACGAAATCAAAGTAGTCACCTCTCAAATCATCTTAGTCGGGTAGAGTCTTGGTGATGAAGTAAGATGGTATGACTGATGTAGTTGATCATCTTTGAGGCAACAAAAGTCAAAGAACCAAATGGGAATAACATTCCTATAAAAGCAAAAAATGGGTAAACCAAATTATGGATGCGAAAATCTGCAAAGGTCTTTAATTAAATAAATATGAGACTATTGAAACTAGAAATTACATGTTCTTTGATAATGCAAAAGGAGAATGCCTAAGATGTTGTTGTGATGGGTAATGGAGCATGTTCTTTGAGAATGTAAACGGAGAATGCTTAAGAAGTTAGTAGAATGGGTTTCAAAACGTGAGTGATTTGAGAGGTAGATAAACCAGTTGGTTGTCTCGAGGGTATGGATCAAATGAATTATGCCATTTTCTTATTAGTTGGTAAGAGGGACAATTTATACATATTTTGAATTTCATTTATATCAAGATTAAGTTCTTCTGGAAGTATTTAGTTCCAGAACACCGATATTATCATTATCTTTGGCAGACTCTAATTTTTAAATCTCAGTCTAGCAACATTATAATTGAGATATCCAAGATCCAAACCTTCTGGAAATAGATGATAATTTGATTAGCATGAGCAATTCTTCTGCAAGTTTTAGTGACTACCTTGATCATCTAGTTGGAATTTTCATAATGTTTGACTAGGATCATAAAAATTGAAGTGGCATTGTCACGGGTGTTGAAATTGATAATTGAAGAGGCAAACTTTCCGTTGTAGATCATTGAATTATGAGCTGAAGGATTCAGTTCTACGAGTTGGTTCTGTGTGAGACTTGAGAGGAAAGCATTGGAAGGGAGTTCTTGGTCACACCTGGTTGGTAAGGTAAGGTGGTTGGTCTGGAGCAGCCTATTAATTACTATAGTAGGCATTGGCCACTTAATGTGGGAAGCTGATTTAATGCATGATTAATAGATGGTGCACATGTATAACACATTGATGTTAATCATGTACAAAGTTACTAACTAACTTCATATATATGGCCACTATATCTACTGTATGAGGAGTTTGGTAACCTGGATGACCAAACACAACAAACTTTTTTTTCCCTATCATTATGTTTAACTCAATAATATTGAGAGTGTTCCTCCCAAAGTAGAGAATAATATTCCGAGCATCATATTTTTATTATTTTGTGATTCTTGTGCCACTTATTTATTATGTTTCATGATTATGACAGAGCTTCTTTGAAGTTCATTTGAGGATATTTAATTTTTCAGACACATTTTCTTACTATTCTTTTCATTTTGTTTCTTAGGTCAGCTTGACAATGAATATATCAGCAGATCTACAATCCATGTTCACCTGGAATACAAAGCAGGTACTACCCATGTGTATTACTTTCAGACTGTATTTAGTTATTTTTTGTGGTTATGTTGTATATTTCATTGAAGGTTTAGCACTTGCTTTGCACTTATTTCTTTCTATTATATATTTTGTATATATGGACCACTACTTAGTTCTTATTCAACGAGGATCCCGGCTGTTTTTTTTTGTCTGTTGTTGATCATTTTAGGTTGATCAGTCTTGTCCAATTTTACAAAGTTGATCATGATAGATGAGAAACTTTCTTACAGTATTATAAACTTTTTCATGTAAATCGCTTTGAACATCTTGAATCAACAAGACTAACATCAATATGTAACATTTATGCAGCACAAGCACTTTAATTATAAAGCTTGTGTCCATGTGGGATACATGATAAATGCATGCTGGGTAAAGACACCTCTTGGGCACTCCTTGGACACGTTTTGAACACTTCTCAAAATTGTTCTCAATTTGTACTTTTGTTTTTCAATTTCGAAGGCACTTGTCGGCCTTTTGAATTTTAATGCTTCTTAAATACTTAATTCATGCTCATTATGCATTGAGACTTGATATACATACGCACACATATGTGTGTATGCATGTATGTAGATAGGAAGTGACTTTAACACCTCCATTAATACTTCTAGGGCATAACTAGTTTACTTATGCCCACAAACTAGTTATGCCCGCTCCTAAAGTCCATGGTATGCAATTGGACAATCCACCGTGTTCTTGTTTATCTACATGTTATTAAAGTTCTATAAACAAAACTTCTTGCATTTTGGAGTCATTTTGACCATCCATCAAATGCTCACAAAATATCAATTTTTTGGCAATTTATCTAAAGACGCATCAGAATTCATGAGTTTATCCCGACAGATGATCCATTCCATTAATTATAATTGGCATGACTTAAAACTTCTAAAAAAAAAATTCAAGTGTTTTGAGTTTTTTGGGCTTATTGATCCTAAGTTTCTTTAGTTTATCCCTACAGATGATCCATTCCATTCATTATAATTGGCATGCCTTAAAACTTCTAAAAAAAAAAATCAAGTGTTTTGAGCTTATTGATCCTAAGTTTCTTTTGTTATATTTGTCAGAAATTTGTTCAATTTGTTACCATTGGTTCATGTCAAACTGTCAAAAATGTATGACTTTTCTTTATAAAACTTTTAACAACATATAGATCAGCATGAACAGAGTCGATCATCCAATTTTATACCATATCATGTAGTTTGTTAGATGGGTATGATTACAAAGCTAGTTATGTCCAATGAGTATTAAAGCCGCTCCCTAGAGAGAAGCACACCTGAAAAAAGGAATGTGAGATCTAATGCCAAAGAGAAAGCAAAAAGGGGGCAATGATTATTTATTATATGAAGTGGGTTGCTATATTCTACATGCCCCTTACAGAGACTTCCCTTGTCTATAAGTTGCATATGCTTTGGCTTCTTGCTTTCTCTTTCTTGGTTCATCAGTTCTGCTCTTTCTCCTGCAACAGCTTTGAAATCCTGAACAAGGTTAGAGAACTCCGTTTCGCATTCAGACACTTTGCATTAAATAGGTTTCAATGGTTTCATAAGTTTCTCTCTGAGTTTGGTTTTGGGCATAAATGAAATAAATAGAGACACAGACACACAAGAGTTACTTAATAGATTATATTGATATCTGTAATGAGAATAGCAAGTTTTTTTGCTATCATTTGGGTAGGTCACATGAATTTTTCAAATATTGAAAGTATCTCTTTAAGAATAAGGCAATATGCTAACCCTGAAGTTACCGCCACATGCTGAGAGCAACTCAGATCTTTGGACATGTGGCCATTATAAGCCGAAGGACATGTGTCACATCTCTGGAGTTTTGAGTTTATTTGATTTAAATGAACTCAACTCAACCAGACCACTTAGCTAATCCTCTATAGCTAAATGAACCATAATTAAAACATTTTGCAACCAGATGGTCTGGTTAGGTTGAGTATTGAATGACACACCCAGCAAACTGAGATGCCCAGGTGGTGATTGCGAGATGCTGAATGCGAAGAATAACCATGTCACCTCCAGTGATGCTTATTCAGGTAAAAGACGCCTCATGTTCCATTAGCTTTGTCGTCTTTGGAATTTCCAAGCCAACGGAAGTTGAGGCATATGCAACTTCTATACAAGGTAATTCTTTGTAGTATAAGCACACTTTTGGCTAGAACTTTTTGGAACTGAACTTAAATTGACCCAAAATTGGCCGAAACATGTCAAAACCGATTTTTTTTATGCTTGTTCTGGATCGACCCCACTGCTGATTTGAAACAGTTGAAACTGATACATTTTGGAGCTAAAACCACAAACCTTGATCCTAGAGCTGCTTTATCAAATCACCTTTTACAATATATTCTTTTAACCAATATCCAGATTCCTTTGTTGTTCTCAATGACGTGGGCAATGATGTTGGGTGCTTGAATTCATTGCAGTTGAATAGTGTATTGCATTGGCATAATACTAATTAGTGGTGGTATGGGTTCTACATATACTTGTATGTGGTATTATGTTTTAGTGAGTATGGATGTACGAAATAGACTCTACAAAGCTATCCCAAATTCAGGACATGTCTCGATATAAGAGAAGTGATATATATTAAATTATTCTTTAGAAAGATGAAGAACTAAGGTAAGTTTCCTATTTAAATCATAAAATTGTAGTGCATTTTATTTTCAACATGTGTAAACATTATGTTTGATCCTAGTATTGGATACACATGTTAGCGCATTTGCATTCATAAGCATATGTATGTATTTAGTATTCTCTCCCTCACATACACAGGCATGCGCGCGCACAGACAGAGAGTGAGAGAGGTGCTCTCTTACAGAGGTACAACTAAATGTGCACACATATTCATTGTCATGTCACTGTGCCCCGATGTCCGAGTGTTGAAGGATTACTATGGCATTGTATTGTTGTATTGTCTCATATCCCCTGTATGGTTCAAAGTCGCGGGCTCAGCCGCCGCCGACTCAACGGGCACTGAGATGCATTGGTCGCGACATCGCGGATCGGTCTTGGGCGATAAGTGCAAAATGCTACATAAAAAGTTCAAAAAATTCTGAAAAAATCATGACAAATCTTAAAATAATATAGACATAAATATTTATGTATCACATGTCCAAAACATATCACCTAGCACACTCAACATAAAGAGAGGGTGAGACTTAGTGTCAGTTCTGTAAGCCTGTCTCTTTCTCGCTCTCTCTATCTCAGTCACTCTCTCTCTCACCCGCTTACTCTCTTTCTCTCACCCTCTTTCTTCTCAATCTCACTCGCTCTTTGTCTCTCTTTCTTCTCATCCTCTTTCCTCTCTCTTTCTGGAGGCGGGTGATGATGGGTGATAGTGACGACGGGCAACGAGGTCGCTGTGAAATTGAAGGGAGAGAGGAGAGAGGGGGGGGGGGAGAGATTAGATGGGGGGGAGAGAGAGATTGGAGGGAGCGAGAGAGATCGGAGGGAGAGAGGGTTACCTCGTTGGCAGCAGTGGCAGACGACAAAGCGAACCACGATGGCGGTGCCCTAAGTCGAAGCCACTGTGAAAATTTTCATTTTTTTTTTTTGCTTTTAAACTTCTCAGGTCTTGATTCGGGGCCAATTTGACCGAATCAACCTGAGTCATATCGGGTCTTGTCCGAGTCGGCCCCGAGATGGTAAAAAATCGGGGCCCGGGCCATATCTCGTCGCGATGCCCGCCGATTCGGAGACGACTCAGCTGAGTCATCTCCCACTCGGTCAATTCTTCGAACCCTGATTCCCTGTTTATGCTTCTTAAGAGTAATATAATGGGCAAGGTATGGTTCCAATTCAGAGACTGTCTCTAGTTGTTTGCCTGATGATTTATCTCTGGAAGGAGAGAGTGATTTAATTCAATCTAACATGGAGTCTTGCTGGACTATGGGCTTTGTCCACTGGTTGAACTCATTAAAAACATTAAGCATGTCCAATGCAGCACCTATAAATCCATCTACTGATCTCAAGTTACTGCTGCTTAATTGGGATCGGGACATGTCTGCTATGGAGCTTTAGTTGCTTGCTTTTTTGCATGTGCTTTATAGCTGAAGCTAGGGAAAGTTAACAGTCTACGCCATCATCTTATTCATATTCATCCTTTTCTACTATGGTTTGTTGAGGACATTCTCCATCAGCATAAGCCATCATATCCTAATCTACATAGCTCCTTTCAGGACTTTTGACTTTCTATTTTCTTTCCCTGACGCATTAATTACCAGCCCTCCGGTCCCTCCGTGCAGACTAGGGGATGCTCTTTGGTATTTTTTGCACATGGACGATATTATTTGGTTAATGGAGATTATTGTTGTAAGATTTCTTACAAATTTCCTCACAGATGTGGCCGTCTAAAATATATTGGTCTCAAAATTGTTCTTACTTTTCTGTTTTCTTCAGTTTTCTATTTTTTAATTCATTTTTAAATCATCGGAGTTCTAAAGGCCCAATTGTTTAAGTTCCCTTTATGGTATCCTCATGTGCTTCCAGATCAAGATGACCTAATTGGATGCCACCTAAGGCTTATGTGCGTGGTAATAAACTATAATGATTATTTTATATAATGGTTCTATTTTTTAAATTGAGCTTTAACAGTTTGGATTTGTATCTTCTGCCTGCCAAGTCATTTTCACGGTCATGTTAGGTTTTGATGACATCAAAAACTGATCTAGGCGAAACAAGATTGTATAGCATTTGAGGTGCTTGTAAGTTGTAACATTTGGATGTGTAATAGACTACCTTTATTGATTATCCAGCCCTTGTAACCTACAATAACAGAATGCATATTCCGAGGCCAAATTTCACTGTAAGTGAAAACTGCAATATGTCAAACAAAAATAAAGAACATTTAGCAATACGAATGGCAATATCCCCTTTCCTTATAATCCTTCATCCCTTTTTATTCCTCATGCAGAGTGTTTTAATCTTAAGCATGGAGTGCGAGTGTGCCAGCTAATACCCAGGCGACATGATGCTGCTACTTGGCGGGTTGGTGGTCATTCACAATTTTAATCACCATTTATTTTTTGACTCCAACCACTACTTTACTGTATTATGAAGTAACCCTCCACTCTTGTCATGTTATCTTCCCTCGTGACCTCATCAAGCTCTTCTACTGCTTGCCACCATGTATTACACAGCCCCTTCTCATCCCTTGTTTACAGTACTCATGTAAAAATAAACAGGTCATTCACAATTTTAATCACCATTTATTCTTTGACTCCAACCACTACTTTAGTGTGTTTTGTTGTAACCCTCCACTCGCGTCCTGTTATCTTTCCCTCGTGACCTCATCAAGCTCTTCTACTGCTTGCCACCATGTATTACACATCCCCTTCTCATCCCTTGTCTTACAATAAATATGTAAAAAGATGGGTCATCTGAAGGTAGAGGAAGAAGGGACAGAGATCAGGCAATTATGCAAATCTGATAACAGAGTTACATTCTGACAAGAACTGGTCGTGGTTTGGGTATGGAGTCTGGTTTGACTTGCAAGTTTCTATTGGCTTCAGATCCATATTTAGATTATAGAATTTTAAAATGATTAGAATTTGGTTAGGCAGTGAATTCAATGAGTTAATATCTCACTCACTCTTGTGTGTGGTGAATATAGATGTTGTTCATAGACATGGTACTGGTGGTACACGTCTCCTTGTTGCTTCTTGTGGTTGAAAAAACTGTTTCTGTTTCGTTGGAAGTAACATTTGTTCTCTCTAGGTAAATGGAAAAGTAATCCCTTTAGTTGTTGATATAATTGTTCCTCTTGAGAGCTCAAGAAAAGAGAGGTAGCACAATTAGCCATATTAGGTCATATATTTGTCAGGAGCATCTACATACATGCTTGGGATAGGGCTATAATTAATTTAATATTATGTTGACCTTGAAAAGGCACTTGGATGCTTTGCATTTGAAGGAGCATGATCACAAGAACAGGGTCTTCAGCTTTCTTTTATTAGTCTTTCTGAATCAGAGAGTTACAACCAACTTTTTTGGTGGGAGAATAACAGCAAGGGAAATGAATGATAAAAGGTTTGGTTTGTTCCCTCGTTTGATCTTAGAATCATGTACAGTTTTCATGGGAAAAAAGATTCCTGAATTGGTATAGTTGTGAAGCAGTTGGTTCTGTTAGAAGGCACACACTCGTTGCACATATGCAGTACCGTGGCTTGTTTATTTCGGATGTCCTTTTTGCTGGTAGTGTAAGAAATTGAACTGATGTGGTGTATTAGGTTGAGAGGCAAATATCGGAAGAAAAGATTCTGGTAAAAGCTTGTTATTAGAACTTCCATGTTCTCCAGGCATAAAAGCATTATTTTTCTTCTAATTCTTTTGTTTCGTTGTAATACTTCTTCAATCTCATCTATCTGACTGACAAAGGAACACATGGTTCTGAAATTTTCAACATTTCCTGCTAACATTTGCTGTTTTGATTGTCGGTGATGATGGTATTCTGAAATTTGGTTTGTTACTCCTCTAATATGTTTATCATTCCTCCATTATACAGGTCTTTGTCTTTGTTGCCGCTGAGTATGAGACTCCACAAAATGCCTTGAATCAGGTTAACTTTGATCTATTGTTCTTTGTTCTTGATAATTCCATCTCAGTTTTGAATGATTAGGCTTATAATTATTTCTGTGAATCATCTTTTAATTTTATCCTATTTTGGAATGAATATTTTAGGCTGTTTACCTCTAATCTGTGTGATTTCTTTCCCTTGTTGAATGTGGATGCAGCATGAACTAAGTTTATTCCTTGGTGCATAAAGGCATGCTGACTTGATTAGGATTAAATTAATTCTTTATAACATTAGCACATATCAGGTTATATGATTAAAGAATGGTGATATGATCTGCTTAAAGTGATATGAAAGTAGACTAAACTAGATGTGGAGAGTATAGCTCAACAGAGAGCAACAGAAAGCACAGTTAAGTATGGCAATATATTTCTACATAGTTCACGCGCGTTAACTAAACTAGATTATATTGAGCTTTCAATGTAACATGTAACATTAAATTCCTGGAGAAGTCTTATGATTTCTGGGTGAGATTTTTTATCCTGTAACATTAAATTCCTCTCCTTTATCCCCTTTCTGCTGTACCACGATCTGGTTTAGCAGTATTAGCTACTGATACCATTCAAAATAAAAAGTTGTATTTGATGCATTAACAACTATGTAAATATTGTCTAGCATGCAAGGCTGATTATCTTGTGTGTCATGAATGGCCTGCACTTTGTTAATGACCTATATTTCAAACTTTCACAGGTTTCTCTTTGGGATGGTATAATACCATCAAAAGAGCACGCAAAGTTTCAGATTCACACAACAAACAAATATCGGTTGATTGATCAGGTAAGCCACTTTTCCATCTACTTATTGCCATTTATTTGAGCCTTTTTCCTCTTGCAGCACCAGACATATCTTTTCTTTTTTCCTTCTTATTTTGTCGGACTAGATCTTAATTAAAGGCTAAAACTGGTGGTGCATTACCTTTTATTACGTGATTCTGTTTTTGTGTGTCATGTCTTAAATCAATGGTTATAAAATTTGCAATACAGTTGTGCATATTGTAAAGAATCCTCTAGAAGATATCGTCCTCACAAGAAGACGGTGTCTTGCTTTTTATCCCCCGCATCTAAAGGATTGAATCATACTGCAGATTTTGGATGCTTTAGTGTCCTACTTAGTGCATTTTAGAAAAATGTTCATTTCCAAGATCTGATCAGTTTGGTGTTAATGTTATAACTTTTCCAATAGATCAAGGTAATTGTAAAATTTTGATGCTTATGATCTTTTAGCTTTTCCAATAAACCAAACTTGGCCAATTTGGCTTTATTTTCTTCAGCTATGTGTAGAATTACTTTCTTCAATCATTCTTTCATGCTTGTGGCCAATCTAACCCTTGGTTGGGAAAGGGGACAGAGTAAAGAACAGGAGAAAGAGAAACCTATATGCAAGACACTGCAATTGTACATTTCACTCCATCGGTGTCTTGTTACAAACTACAACTTGAAATCTTTCTTTTGTTTTCCCCTTGCTTTCCCATTCTCTACGACTTCAAATAATTTGCCTTTTCTTTTTCTGCCATGTAGGGAAGCTACCTCCGCGGCAAAGAGTTCAACCTGACCTTGCACTGGCATGTCATGCCCAAGACTGGAAAGATGTTTGCCGATAAAATTGTTATGACTGGGTATCGCCTGCCTGAGGAGTATAGATAGTGGGTTTGCTCGTCTTATTTATTCTCAAAGTCAGAAGAAAGCACATTGTAGAATCTAACTCTTATTGTAACAGAGTTTTTGAAGCCAAGGATATTGTTGTGTTAGACTGCCTCTATTTCCTCTTAGACCTTGTAAGATTGGAGAGTGATATATGAATGACAATTCGAATAGAATACTGGGTTCTTGTATTTCCTTGATCAAATGGCTCTTTGTTGTGGCATCACACAAGAGCTGGTACTTTTCAGTAAATCCTTTCTTTAGCTTCAATTTTCTTGTGCAGAGCCAATGTATCTTTGAATGAACCTTTGGGAGATATTTTGCAGTATGTGACCAGGTGGAAAATTGGCCAAAGAAGTGAATCTATTTAAATGAAGTACATTTTGAGTGTGTTTATAAATTGATAATAGCTTTGGCTTTTTTGCTTTGCTTTGGGGCTATTTGTTTGCTCGGAAGAAATCTCGAAGTCCCTAAACTGCCATGTTATCTCAAGTTTCAAGCTCATGATTATAAAGAAAATCAAGCTTATCACTTGAATTAAACGAGTATGAACTGATTTAAAGTAGCTTAGGATGGCAATTATGAACTTATTTAATTATTGGTTCGAATCTGACCAGTAATTTGCTGGTTTCCGTCGAGCATATACTGGTTTGGGTCATAAATGGCTCGACCCGCTTAACCTGTTTATTAAAGGTGTTGGGTGCGGGTTTGAACTTTGACCCATTTTATCTTGCTCTCGACCCGTTTATTTTTATTTAAGGTTAACTTTTAAATCCTAACCTTGTAGAAACTGTAAGGCTAACTCGTTGAAATCATGATTTACTTGGTATTATGGATTAGTTTTGTGTAATTTTTTGATAAATCTTGTTTGTAAAGTTTGTTAATGTACTGTTCTCTCGTTATGTGTTTTTGAACTTTGATTTGAATCATTCAATTGAGATTTAAAAAACGAATTAATCGAGACGGGTCTGGTCGACCCGTTTAAATTCAAGTAGGTTATGAGTTTACAATAGGGGTGTCAATTGGGCCGGACCGGCCCTGCAACCCGCACGGGCACGGCCCAGGCAGGACCTGGGCCAAACCCGGCCCGGGTCTGTGTGTTTTGCGGGTTGGTCTCCAGTCCGCCTGATGGCGGCCCATGGCCCGGTGGGCTGTGCCAGGCCCAACACGGCCCTCCCAACGGCTCTGCCCAGACCCCAACGGCTCTTAGACCTGTTGGGTTGGGGGGGGGGGGGGGTTTGTAAATTAAAATTTACAAAAACCCCCCACCTTCACCCAACGACTATTATAGCCGTTGGAAGGAGAGGGGGGGGGGGGGGGGGCGTCTTTTGCAAATTTTTTTGACAAACCCCCCCCCCCCCCTAACGGGTATATGATGTGTTTTTTTGTGTTTTTTGCAAAACAAAATTGTAAAAAATACTTTCTCTCCCTCTATAAATACTTGGACTTTCCTACTTTATTTCGCACAACAAAAACTATTCTTCATCTTTTTCAAACTCTACAAGTTCTCTTTTCTTTCTACAATCTCCTCCAGGTCTCTCTACAAGCTCTCAAGCATTAAGTCTTCAAGCTTTACAAACTCTCTCTCTACAAGCTCTCTCTACAAGCTCTTCAAGCTCTCTCTCTCTCTGCAAAAACTCTTTAAGCTCTTCAATCCGGTATATATATTCTTATAAAATCATAAACTAGCTAAAAAAATGGGTGCAAATTCTAATCAAGCTGGATCTGGCCAAGCTTCTGGTTCTAGAATTTATGGTAATTTTAATATTAGTAATGATATTTGAAAAACTCAAAATATGCCACTAGACGATACTCCACAAATTCTATACACACAACTTACACCATTCACAAATCTTTAATGCTTCTTCTGATGTACCTAGTGAAAATACACCTAGAGGGGGGGTGAATAGGTGTACTCGCTAATCTAATGATAATGATGCGGAATTAAAAACTGTTAAAGCAAATTAAAACAATTAAGCTAAATACACAAGATATAACGCAAGAGTATTCCGGTGAAGGGCTCTGAACTATCTCCTCAGGATTCCTCTAAATTAAGAGTTGAGGTATCGCTATGACTGTCTTGGTTGAATACAAGTGTGAGCACACAATCCCAAGCATATAACAATAGAGCACAAGATATATCAAGCATATAAAGATATAAGTAATGTAAGCATGCAAGATATGTAAACACAAGTGCGAGAGAGCAATCACAAACACGGGAGATTTGTTTCGAGATTCGAGCACCTTTGCTCTATGTCCCTGCCTTCAACACTATGAAGGATTTCCACTAAAAATGATCCTGTAAGATCATTCGATGCCCGCAACACCTACAACGAGTTCATACTAGAACTCTTGGACTCACTAGTCCCTCTCTTGTTCTCGCAAGAACAACACACGTAAGCACACTAGCTTGCCGAGACCGCACCTCTTACAACTCCTCTAACCACACGTCGGAATACTTGGTGATCACTTCACTTGATCACCACAAAACTCTCTTCACCGATATCACAACCTCTACAGCACTTCACAATACAAGGATGAAAACTTGTGATCACTTCTCTTGATCACAAAAACAACTTTCACAATAAAGCACCTATAGGATAGATTTAGCAATAAAAAGCTCAAGTATATATGAGAAAAACTAGGATAGAGATGTGGTGAAACACTCAAGAAATCACTTTTGAAAACACTATTGAAAACTCTCCTTTTGATATGGAAGTATTAGCTCTAAAACAAGTGGAGAAAACCTCTGAAATAGATGGGAAAACCTGGCTTGAAAACTCTCTAAAAATCTTGTGTAAAACAGCCCAAAACAACCGCAATTTATAGACTCTCAAAACTAGCCGTTGGGGTCAAACATCAGGTCAGAATGACTTGTCGGTCGACAAGCCAACGATCATATTTTTTACCGTTGTAGCCTGCCGGTCGACCGCCCGATCGACCGTGCCTTGGCTTTGACCTGTCGGTCGGCCATCCGGTTGACCGAGGCCAGATCCAGAGAGCACAGCTCTCTAGACGGTCGACCGGTCGGTCGACCGGGGCCTTAGTGGTCGATCGCCCGGTCGACCGACCCTCAGGCCAAACTGGCTGTGCACGTTTTGTGCACATCGGTCGACCGCCCGATCGACCGACTTCTGTCACGGTCGACCGGCCGGTCGACCGCCAGAAGGCCTGGTCAGAAATCTAGGGATTAAAAACTTGGTTTTTTTAAACTTCAATAAAATCCCCATAAAATCACATAAAATCTACAAAAATAAATTCCTTGAAATACTTTGAAATACATGTGTGATCAAAAACCAACACATATTACAAACTTTTTGAACTATTTTTGTAATATAAAAAATTTGCCTTAAATAAAAATCTGTATTTTTCAAAATCAATCTTCAAATTGAAAAACGATTTTTTTCAAAACTTCTCCAAATACAAAACAAGATATTTTAAACATTTTTGAAGCTTAGTGTGTATGGATATAATCCAATGCACATATGAGATGAAATATATATATTTTTGACAATAAGCTCTAAAATAAGTTTTGATAAATACAAAACTCAAACATATGATATAGAAACATCAAATTAAGTTTTTCTACGCATTTGAACCAACAATGTGTATAGATGAAATCTAAAACACATACAAACCATATAAACTCATTTTGATGAACTCTAATCATAAAACATAAAGATGTATACTTTGAAACTCAAAAATCAAAATGGTATTTTCTAAAATCAAAACTATTCTTATGAAAATACTATATAAATTTTGTGTATGTGTATATGAACTTGAGCAATCCACAACTAATCTATTTTATATTTTATCTAAAAACAAATCTTAACACTTAACAACCATGACTCAAGTTTTCTAGAAAATCTTCTCTTGAAAATCTTCTTCTCCTTCTTGACTTGGTCCAAACCTTGATGCAACGAGGTAGACTCCCTTTGAGTACTTGATGCGATCTTGATGCGCGATCTCTTGAATCAACACATGATAGCTCCAAAACTTGACTTCAAATCTTTTGTTGAAGCTAAACACCGACTAAGATCTTGATCAAATGTCTGAAACTAAATAAGCAGAAGATCATTAGTACTATAACTACATGAGTTAATCATCATCAAAACTAAGCCAATACCTATCACTGTTCCTCATATACCTATTAATTTCCCCGAGGTATCAACTTCCTCCATAACTCTTAAATATGGAGTTTGAAAATATTTTGATAAATAACTGTTAATGGATTTAGGAGAGCTCAATGCAAGTTGTGCCTAGATGTTTCATATTCTTTTCTCAAAATTGCGGGAACTGGTCCACTTGCCCGACATATTAAGAGCAAACATCCCAAACACCAATCATGACAAACCCAAATTAGCACTTTGGGTGGCACTTTAGGCACTTTTAGTTATATCGTGCAACAAGTAAAAGAAATTTAGCAAAATTTCTTATTCAATCTGAATAGCGTTTTAGTATGGCTGAAGATGATGCATTTACAGATTATATTAGAATCACTCATAATCCTGATTATGAGCCGGTCTGTAGGAACATTATAAGATCAGAAATGTTTAAAGTATTTAAAGAAAAAATAAATATTAGTTGTAGTTTTATTATCTTTACCCCATAAATTTGCACTCACTTCTGATTGTATGGAAGCCTTTAACGGCTACTATTATATTATTATTACTGCGTATTTTATTGATTCTAATTGAGTTTTAAATACAAGAATTATCAGTTTTAAAAAGTTTCCTCATCCTCATAATGCTTTAAATCTTAGTAAAATTATAATGCATATTGTTAGAGAATATAAAATTGATTTTAAAATTTTTACTGTTTCATTTGATAATACTAGTGAAAACACTGCAGCAATTGAGATTTTGAAAAATTATTTAAAACCCGTTTTGAATGAAATTTTTTTTCATTTTCGATGCGTTTGTCATATTATAAACTTGTATGTACAAGATGCTTTGAAAATAATTAATGATTATATTTAAAAATTAAGAGATATTATTATATTTATTAAAATAGAGGCCCAAGAAGGCAAACCTTCTGACAAATTTGTTCGGGCTTAGAGTTATCTGCTAAAATATTACCTCAAGATGTAAGAACTCGTTGGAACTCAACACATAATATATTGAGTAAAGCGATTCCTTATAAGGAGGTAATAAATAGGTTTATTGCTGTACAATTGCCTAATTGTTTTATTTTCGATGAGGAATGACACGTTTGTGAATGAATTTGTGAATTTTTAAAAAGATTTAAAAGAATAACAAAATTATTTTTGGTATTTATTACCCAACGACAAGTATCATATTTTATGAGATAACTGAATAAGTCAAATATTTTCTGAATAAAAAAATATTGATTCTATAAGAGATATTATTGCTCCCATGGAGAAAAAATTTAATAAATATTTTAAAGAATTTTCTTTTATCTTTTATTTTACTGCTATTATGAATTCTACGATTAAATTTAACGGATGTAAATTTTTACTTGAAAATTTTTATGAAAGGATGGATTATGAGGATAGTTCTGCTTTAATGTGAGCAGATATTGATTTTTCTATAAATAAGTTATATGATTTTTATGAAGCTACTTACAAAAATAAACAATCTTCTTCATCTCAAAGTTCTTCAACCTCTGGTAATAGAAATTCATTATTTTCTGGTGTTTTATCAACTTACAAATAATCTAGAATTTCTGACTCTTTAAATGAACTTTATTATTATATATAACGTGCTGTGTCTTGAGATCGATCAAGACTAAGGATTTGAAAATTTTGATATTTTGGCATGGTGGAAATCACAGGCATCAACTTATTCTATGCTTTCCATCATGGCACGTGATTTACTAACTCCTTCGGCATCTACAGTATCTTCAAAGTTTACTTTTACTACAGGTGGTTGCGTGCTGACTGTTACGAGAAACTGTCTGATATCTGATGCGATCGAGATGACCATATGCGGAAAGGATTGACTGTATGCAGAAAAAAGAAATCAAAATAAAACAATTGACAATCTCATCGAAGATTCTTCAGAAAACTCCCCAGAGGATGAATGAAAACTTGTATTTTTTTTATTTATAATTGATAAAATGTATGAAGAATGAAGACTTGTACTTTTTTTTTATGTATTAATGATAAATTTGAAAAAAATTGATTTATTCTTCAATTGTATTTGTATCAATTATCCATTATATTGGATCATTAATAAAAATATATATTTTCATTTCACGCCTTATAATATTCTTTGCTAATTTTATCACAACTTGATTAAGTAATTTTTGAGAATTTTTTAAGATTTTTTTTTTTGGATTTTTAAAGTTTTTATAAGCTTTTTTTTTAATTTTTTTTTTTATAAATGGTGAGCCGGCACGGGTCTGGTGCGGGGCCCGGGGCACCCGGACCGGACCGCCTGTCTGTTGGCTGGGGGGGCCGAGCCGGGCACATCCCGGCCCCTTGCCCGCCGTGCCCGGGCCGGGTTTGACCCGAGACGGCCCAATTGACACCCCCAGTGTACAACATTGGCCTATTTATGAAACAGGTTGAATTTGAGTTGAAGTTATTATGACCCAAGCTGACCCAATTGTCACCCTATGTTTAGCGCTTGTTTTGCCTTTTTGACTCAGTTTATTTTATGACACCAATTCTATACGCTAATTGTTATGAATAACTAATACTGAAACATGTTACATATATTACTCAATAATAACTTTTGCATGACTACGTAGCATTGTCTGTGAGAATCTTGTGAAACGATGTTAATATAACTCGCTTTGATTGAACCAAAGTATTGAAAGAGCCCTTCTTATGGCTTCAATCGGAAGGGTTACTGATTTCTTTGAGGAATCCTTTAAGCGTGTTATTCAAGCTAAAATGTGTACTGTTCTAAAGATTAACTGAACTACGTAGAATTTTATTTTTTTTCTTTCTGTTTTCTATATCATGTGTTTGTTCAGACATTGGAGGAAAAAAAGATATAGTATGATTGATTCGGAAAAGAAGATCGTCAAACACTAAGGTATTAGAGGAAATCAATGAATAGGTGAAAGCAATGCAGCTGCACACGTGTATTTTCTGTATGACCCCGGTGCCGTCGTTGAAGGTGTACGTGCCCTATTTGCAGATCGTTGCCCGCTGCCTTGTCACCCTAGGTGTAGAGACTTTATGGAGAGATCTGCTTATTTTATTTCTTATATGCGAACATGATAATCTCAAAGCAGAGGATATTCAATGGCATATACAAGTTTAGTTGTGTTTGTGGGGCTTGTGATGGACCTGCCTCAACTTATTTTGGCGCTAATATTGGGTACCGACACAACAACATAAGAGCCGCTTCCTTTACTCTCTCTCACTTCCCTCTTATTTCTTTCTCTCTTTTGTATTCCCTTTTCTTTTGTATGAAGTAAAAATTTCTCCAATAAAATTTTTAGAGATTTTTTAGTAAATTAAGTTTTATCTGTTTCCCTTTTCTTTTTTTTCTTACATATTTCTATTTTTTTTTAAAATGATCTCATTGTGAATCCAACTGACCCAAAATATTGCCACACGAGTAATCACAACACAATTCTCTGGTTACTGCTTGGTGCGCCTAACAGTTAAATATTAAGATACATTGCGATAAATAAATTCAATTTCCTAATAGATTACAATTTGTCACCTTTTTATGAGAAAATAATAAATTGAAATTCACTCTCCAGTTAGTTCCAATTCACAAAATTTATCCGCGGTTTCCCTTCATTTCCCGGTGATTATTTTCTTTTATTTTAAACTTTTAGATATATAACGTTGGAGCTTTCTGTATTCAAGTTTTTAGTTGGAAAATGAGAAGTAGTTTGCAAAGTTTTTAAAAAATTATTTATTGAAACAATTATAGTTGAGAAGTTCCAATTACATCTAACCAGGAAATTGAATAAAATGAAAGAAAAATATAATTGTAAGTCGCAATAACCATCTCTACCATAATAAAACCGCACAAATGAAAATTGTTAACAATGACAATTTTGATAAAGAAATATTTAGAGAGCATCCATCTGTCGTCGTAGATTTTTTTTTTCCCCTTCTCTCTCTTACATGTAAAAGGTGCCATTTTTAGTGTAGTTATCACATTATCTGCTTGAGGGTGTTGGATTGCTTGGATTCAGAGACAGTAAAAAGGAATTACACATCAGTTGAGATGATGAAATGCTTCAAAAAGACGTTGAGATGATGAAGATTGATGGCGATCACTGTTTGTTTGCAGGATGTTGAGGAGACCGCAGCACCACCGTACATGAATACATATCCGGTAGTAGGCTTTACACTGCTGGAGTCAGTGACCTAGTCGGCTTCAGTGTACCCTTCTATTACATTAGGATATTCAGTGTAAGTTAGACAATAGCCAATTGTGCCTCAAGATATCTGAAAACTCTCTCTAATGCAGTCCAGTATTCTCTACTAGAATTACTGGTGTATCTACTTAATCTACCTACTGCATAAAAGATATCAGGCCTAGTCCTGTTGGAAATATAGAGAAGTGAACCTATTAACTGAAAGTATTTCAGCTGAGACATATGTTCACTCATGTTCTTCTTCAAAGCAGTTGGAGAATCATAGGGTTTAGAAATTAATTTAGTGTGTAAAAATCAAATTTGTGAAACATTCTTTCAATGCTATGAGCTAAACTCAAAGAAATTCCATTAAGAGGTTTGGATATTTTCATTCCCAATATCATATCGGCAGGACCTAAATCCTTCATATCAAGTGGGAAAGATAATCCTTTACTCTTTGGATTGCAACAAGAGAAGTTTCAAGGATAAAAATATCATCTACTAATTGATGTTTTAAACCTGCACAAAAGAAAACAGAATTTTAGAACTTAAGAATAGTATGTGCAATTACTCAATTCTACCGCAATAGCAAGTGACTATACGGGTCGTGATCCACAAGGAGGGACTAGCGATGAACGCTTTTTAATAAGTTCTCTTTTATGCTACAAAGAATAGTTAAAGTTCTTCTTTTGTTCTTTAAAAAGAAAAAAAAAATGAGTTAAAGTTAAGTTAGGAAGAAAGTGGTAGATAGAGAAGGTGGAGAAAATGGAAGTGGATATGTACAAAGAAGTTGAAAAAGAGTGAAAGAGATTTGGAAGATTGTGGTGTTGGTAATTTACACTAAAATTAAAAGAAAAGAAAACTAAAACCTAAAAAAGTTACTTACCTCTTCGGCGCCTGCTTACCTTTGACCCGTATCTGTTGGCCCAAAGGCCTTCCACTCTAGTTTTGATGATGATTAACTCATGTAGTTATGTGTACTAATAATCTTGTGATTTTAGTTTCAGATCTTTAATCAAGTTATTAGTAGCTGATTAGCTTCAACAAGATGATTTGGAAGCTACCCACATGTTGATTCAAGAGCCCAAGCGTCAAAGATCATATATAGCACTTGCTCGGTGGATTAAAGAGTTTTGGATCGAGTCGCCTTGGAGATTGCGCTCTACAAGAAGACATCGGTACCATAGTTTAGTTTTGGGTTTAAATCCTAATTGTAAAGATTAGAATAGTATGATAAGCTCAAGTTCACAACACACACGTTTCATGTTTTGAATATTGGTTTTCGGTTTTTCGGTTTTAGGTTTAACCGATCTTGGTTTTCATGAATAGATTTTATATCAAAACAAGTTTACATGGTTTAGTGTATATATGATTTGTTCTATATACATGCATGCTTCTATTGCTTAAACAAGCTTAGTTTGATAGTCTACTTTATGAGTTTTATGTTTTGGTATTTATGACAAAACATATTTTGAATTAATGACAAAAACTATGATATATATTTGTTTCATGTATATTGGATTTCTATCCATATGCATCATGCCTTAATGTTGTTTAATATCATGTTTTTGTACTTGGAAGAGTTTTGGACAAAATGTATTTTCTATTCGAGAATCCAAGTTTTAGAAAATACAGTTTTTGGTTTTTGGTAAAAATGAAAAGACATAAAAATAGTTTTAATTGCTTGATATTTGAGTCAAAACTTTTATCACATGTTTATATATCAATGCAATTTGACAAAACCATTTTTGGGGATTTTTAGTAATTTATAAGAATTTATTGGATATTTATTTTCCCAGATTTCTGACCTGTTTTGGTGTCTGCCAGGCTGATCGGTCGACCGGTACGGTCGACCGTACCATGTAGACGGTCGACCGTACGGGTCGACCGACGTGCACAGAAACGTGCACGCTGGCTACACCTTTAGCCGGTCGACCGTGCCGGTCGACCGACTGAGAGCAGGTTTGCTCTCTGTTTGTTTGGGTCGACCGGGCGGTCGACCGCTAGCGCCAACGGGTCAAAAATTGACCGTTGGGCGGTCGACCGGGCGGTCGACCGTCAGGGTAATGAAAAACACCTAGAGGGGGGGTGAATAGGTGTAAGTGCTAATCTAGAAACTTAATGCAAACTAAGTGCGCTAAATGCGGAAGCTAATGCAAATTATGCACAAACTAATACAATACAACAAGTGTAGCCGAATTCCCCTTGCGAGGCTCTGGACTAACTCCCCTTGATTCCCCTTGAAATGGGTTGAGGTGCTATGTGAAGCTCTTGTTGGATGAGTATAAGTTAGGCACACACACACAAGCAATCCAAGCAATGTAAAATACACACAATCAAGCCAAGCAATCAAGGATAAATTACAATATGAAAGATGCAAGGCAACACAAGCAATGTATATAATATGAATGCTATGAAAGTATGATGCTTGTATGAAACGATGCTTTGCACAAATGTAAAGAGAGAGTTAGAGAGACAATGGATCAAAACGCAAACACCAAGATTTGTTTCGAGGTTCGAGCACCTTGCTCTACATCCCCGCCTACACCACCGTGTAGGATTTCCACTAACTCAACTCCCACCGAGGGAACCTCTACCAAAGAGGATTTCTTACAACTCTAGGAGTACCAAACTCCTCTCTCAAACAACCACCTCACAACCGAGGGGCAAGGCCCGTAGCCAATACAACAACCAATCCACACACCTCTACCGAAGAGGCTCACAACCAAACACTATCACCTCTACCTAAGAGGGATCCAAACCAACAACCCAATACAACAATCTCCACCTCTACCAAAGAGGGAGCAACTCAAGAAATCAAGGGTTTACAACAAGTGGTATATTTCAACCACAAACCTCTTTCCTTTTTCTTTTTCCACAAAAACAAGATCCTAAATAGTTTAGGATAGAAGATATAGCTCAAGTGTGGATTCAAAGTGTTTTTGGAAACAAGCAACAAAGAAAAACTACTTGGGAAATCTCTTGTATATGATAGAAAATGAAATACCAAATCAAAATCCCAAAAACTAGTTTTCTTTGATTTTCCAAAAACCCAAAACAAATAAAGATGAGAAGTTTTAAAGCCCCAAAAACTCTTTTAAAACTCTTTTAAACACTTCAGAAAACTAGTATTTTTTCTCTTAGAAATCTTGGCCAAAATCCCCAAAGAGATGGGGTTTATATAGCCCCTATACAAAACTAGCCGTTAGGCTGAGTTGGCAGTCTGACAGACTGCCGGTCGACCGGTCCGGTCGACCGCCAACGGTCAAAAATGTGACCGTTGGGCAAAAGCGGTCGACCGGCCCGGTCGACCGAAACATCGTGAGAGTAGAACTCTCATCTCGGTCGACCGGCCCAGAGACTCCAAAACGTGCACAGACTTGTGCACGTCGGTCGACCGTCCCGGTCGACCGGCCTATGGTGCGGTCGACCGGTCCGGTCGACCGACTTGGCCTGTCAGCCAGTCCTCAGTTCTGCACAGATACGGGATTTGAAAATAGGTCTTTTCACTCAATAAAAATCCCATAAAATCACAGTAAATCTAAAAAATAGTTTTAATCACAATAAAAACTGTTTTTCTAAAAATATGTTTTTCTAAAACTTATTTTATCATTTTACTTTGATAACCAAACTTGTGATAAAAATTTCAAGACATATATCAATCATATCAATTCATTTTTGTGTCTTGCCAATTTTATCAAAAACAAAACTTGTATTTTTATCAAACTTGATTTTTCCAAAACATGAATAGGATAGTCAAAATAAGTTTGTCTAGCAAGTTTAAAGCATGTATGTATATCTAGTGCATATCTAATATACATAGGTATAAGGTAAACTTGTTTTGATCTATTATTCATGAAAACCAAAAACCAAATCATGAAACGTGTGTGTTTTGTGCACTTGAGCATATCAACTAAACTAAGCTTTACAAATATGGATCTAAAACACAAACTCTAAACTAGATACCTAAGTCTTCTTGACGATCTTCATCTTCAAGTAGACTCGGTCCAAACTCCGTGATTCTCCAAGTGCAAAGGTATGATCTTTAAGCTTTGGCACCGGAATCATCATGAATAGCTTCTAATCATCTTGTTGAAGCTAATCACCAACCTAATATCCTGTTAATGATCTGAAACTTAGAAACACAAGAATATTAGTAGACATAACTACATGAGTGTTGATCATCATCAAAACTAGAGTGGAAGGCCATTGGGCCAACAGGTAATTCTGGCAAAAATTACAGCCAACGGCTATTTTCTGGAATAGCCTATAAATACCCCATTTGCAAGAGTTTTTCTTGAAGAATTTTTGTGCGAATTTTTACAGACTCTCTGGTGTTTTTACAGCAATAAAAAGAAGTTTTTGAGCTTGATTTGAACAATCTTTTTGTTGTTTTCATTAGGGTTTGAAAAATCAAAGAAAAGGGTTTTTGGAAAAGCTTTTGAATTGAACTTCTCTATCTTGGTTTTCATTTTATTTCCCAAAGATTTTCTTTGAGTTGCTGGTTTCAAATCCCTTGGTTTTCTCCACATTGGAGCTAAAATCTACTATCTTTTCTATAGGATTTTGTGTGGGAAAAAGAGATTGTTTTGTGGTTGTTGTTTGAAACCACTAAGTTGTAAACCCTATCTTTAGCTTGGCTTTGTGCCTTTCCCTCATTGTGTTGAGGAAGTTTGGCTATTGGGTTGTATCCCTCAAGGTTGTGAGGTGATCCTTGTATTGGTTTTGAGTTTGGAAATCCCTCAAGTTGTGAGGAGATTGTTGGCTTGGAGTTGTGCCTCAAGGAGGAGGTTGTGATTGTAAAGAGAGGAGTTGGGTACTCCTTGTGAGAGTTCTTGGTGAACTAGCTAGTGGATTAGAAATCCTTCGTGTGTCGAAGGCGGGGATGTAGAGCTGGGTGCTCGAACCTCGATAACATATCTCTGTGTTTGCGTTTGATCCATTGACTCTCTCTATCTCTCTCTTTACTTTGTGTATTGTGCAAATTGCTATATCTTATACTTGCTTGTGTGTGTGCATCATTGTTGTAATTGCAATTAGTTTTTAAATTCCGCATTAAGTTCACTAGATTAGCATCGTCACCTATTCACCCCCCCTCTAGGTGACTTTCAATTGGTATCAGAGCTAGCGCTCCTGATATTTAGGTTTAACCACCTAGGAGTGAGATCTTGGTTTGCTAATCTTCATTTGCATTTTCATTTGCACACATTTAGTTTGCACTTATGGCTAGCCCTCCTATGTTTGATCATTTTAGACTTGATGCTTGGAAGGCTAATATGACTAAACATTTAAAAGACCTAGGACATCTAGTTTATCAAGCCATTACCATAGAATCCCTCCCAAATAGTAGCAAGCATAAGAAGGCCAATGCATTAGCACTTAGGGCACTTAGAGCATCTCTAAATGAACATTTATTACATGTTTTTGATCGTTATGATTCGGCTTTTGCAGTTTGGAGCATCTTGACTTCTCCTGAGCTTCCAAGGATTATCAACAAGATGAGGAGATCTAAGAGAGAAAAGTCCGAAGAGCAATGCCTCATGGTCCAAGGGAAGAACTCCCTTGAGGTACAATCGGATTCTCAAATAGATAATAGCTCTAGTTCCTATTGTCATGGATGTTTTGAAGTTCAAACTTTAAATATGGAACTTGTTCAAAAGCTTGAAAATTTGTTAGAAAAACATGATTTGTTGAAAGATGATAATCTTATTTTGAAAAATGAATTAAAGAATTTATGCTCTAATTTTGAATTGATGTTGCAAGAGAAGGAAGAGATTGCAAGTGAATGTGACTCACTTAAATCTCAACTCGAACTTGTTTTAAAGGAAAATGAATTTTTGAAAAACAAAAATGATTGTGATGATGTTGTAAAGCACAATGAGATTTTATCTTCAAAATTAGATCTTGTTTTTAAAGAAAATGTTACTTTGAAAAATGAAATTGATTTCATAACAAAAAAATTGGATTTGGTTTTGATTAAAAATAAATCTTTGCAAAATGATATTGATATTCATGTTTGCCATGCTAGTGTAGCTTCTACTTCTTGCACACCTATAGCATGCTCCACTTTATCTTCTAGCATTGAAAATGATATAAATAATTTGAAGAAAAGTGTTGATTGTTTGGGCTCCACTTTGAGCCAATGTGCTTTAAATCACACTCGTTTGGAATCCTTGGTTCGCAAGAAATAAGTTCCAACCTTACATGCACACCATCACGGCATACACATGCTTTTCATGATCATCACCATCATATGTATGCTCACGTGTACACATGTACACATTGTGGTCGAAAAGGCCACCTTGCTAGATTTTGTTATGATCGCATTTATCATGAAAATTTAGCAACTAATTGTGTTTGGGTTAGAAAAGATACTAACCCCCGTGGACCCACAAAGAAATGGGTACCAAAGACCACCTCTATACTTTTTGATGTAGGTGGGAGCTCTCGCAAAACGTGAGAGTGTTGGTGCCTTGGAGTGGATGCGTTCCGTGCCTAAAGAGATCCATTTGGATGCTTCACTCTCAAGGAGATTTGGTGGGAGGACCACCGTGGTTTGGAGAACTAGAGATGCACCTTCATCGGTTTTGGTATCATTCTCTAACTCTCATTTTTATTGCATGCTTTTAATGTTCATCTATTTATAGCATGTCATGTTTTGTTATTCATTATGCCTATGCCATGCTTATTAGAATAGTGTTATACATGTTTAGTTACTTGAGCACCCATGTTTTATATGGATCTATATTTAAGTGTTCTCACCTTATTTAAACTAACATGTATGCCCTAGATCTAATGTACATGCATATACATAATGATCATATGAATGTTTATGATGTTTTGTTTTGATGACTCATGTTTTTGATTAGTATGATATTTGCCATGTTTATTAGACTTATACTTTACATGATTAGTTATTGAGACACCCATGTTTAGTATGGACCCATATTTTGTGTTCTCTTTATGTTTTAGCTATCATTTTTATCATAGGTTTAATGCACATGTCTTTGTCATGCAAATCATATGGTTGACTATGATTTTTTTTTGTTTTAATGATTCATGTTTTGATAAATAACTTGTGTTGTATGATTTCTAATTTAGCCACATGTTTTGATGTTTATAGGCTATCATGTATTTCTTGATTCTAATAGCATGTGGATGTTCTTCATGATCATTTTTATGTTTTTCATGATTGATTTGTATCCGTTTTATGTATAATGATTTGATTACTTGTTTAGATGTTAGTTTTCATTAAGACTAGAATTTATACTTGCACATGTAGTTGGACACAAATAAACTTTTATATATGTTTGTGCTTAGATGCCAATTTGTACCCATTAAATGTGTTAGTATAGCCTAGTTTTGATGATTCATGCATTTTAAACTTGTATTCCTATTTTTGGATTTGTTTTATGTGTATGAGTTTTCATTTCATGTATATGTTTATTTTGCCAAACCTTAAGATATACATGTATACCCTTTGAGTCACTTGCTTTTCATGCAAATCTATATATATGGACTCAATTGTGTTTAGGGATATGTATGTATACTTATTGTGTTGGCAATTCATACATATACCTTGAAATGAAATTAGTTTTGATGAAAATTTAGTTTTTCTTGATTTCGTGTTTAGTTGGTTAACTTCATGTATATGTGTATCTTGTCCAAACTATTGATTATACATGTACATCCTTGAGCCACGTGCCTTCATGCATATACTTTTGTGCACTCATTGTGTTTAGGATATGTATGTATACTTTAGTTTGTACATGACATACATATGCCTTGAAGCTTAAATCATATGGATGAACTTTCATGGATTTCATGATTAACTTATGTTTCATATCTTGATGATTACTATATTGAGCTTAATTATCCATTTTCATGATGATATGTTTCTCACAACACTTGTACACTCACCTTATTTTGATGTTTTCTCATGATTTGATTTTCATGAGTACTATTGGTGCCATATAGATTTTGAGTGTTTGGTGATCATGTGATTTACATGTGTTTTCATGAAAAATATTTTTTTGTTATTCCTCACTTGAAGGATTACGTGCTAGTTTTCAAATTTTCATATAACTAGTTCGTATTCTTCAATTTGGTAGAGTTTTTCAAACAAACTATAATTCCAAATCTATTTTTGAAAACCCCTACCATTAATGGGTGGTTGGATAGGAGATCATGCTCATGTATGCTTTATAATGAAAATCATTTTAAACTTGATCATGAAATGGGTGGTAGTTGATATGAGTCATACACTTGATCTTATTGTTGTTTTAATTGGTATCATTGAATTCTTTCAATTGATATCAATCTTGACATCCTTTTGTATACTCATATATGTTTTGTTTTATATATGTATGTTTACACTTCATATAGTATCCATTTCAATTGGTATCTATTTCTTACATACATATATAGATGATTTATTTGTGCTTATTATATCCCTATATCTTGAAGCACAAATTTTGGTTATGTTAAGCTTGAGTTTTTCAATTGGTATCCATATACAAGCTTTATCATAATTTTAAGATTGCTAAGCTTGAATTTTTAATGAATATCATGTTTTCAATTGATTTAATTTTCAATTGGTATCTTATTTCAAGCCTATGCATATTTTCTTTTGGTATTTCATAAAGGGGGAGAAAA
The DNA here is from genome assembly GCA_038442645.1 of Agave tequilana. Classification (NCBI taxonomy): domain Eukaryota; kingdom Viridiplantae; phylum Streptophyta; class Magnoliopsida; order Asparagales; family Asparagaceae; genus Agave; species Agave tequilana. Next base: position 70,973 of record JAVJIF010003864.1, read on the forward strand.
CTCGTATTTTATATTTCAATTGGTATTTGGTTTACCATTATTTTTTTTGTTTCCCACTCCCTAACTTTATGATATTAAAGTAATTGGTATCATATGCTTATAATGAAAAATATCTTCTTTTGGTATCAAGATGCTATTTGTTTCCTTAAATTTGGTATCAATTTTTTATTATCTATTAGTATCAAGTTTACATTACATGTTTTCATTTTGATATAAAATGTTATTTGTTTCAATCCCTTGTTTTATTTCAAATAGGATTTGGCATTTCTCAAAGTTTGTTATTTTCAATTGATATCATATTGACTTTGGTTTTACCCCTTGGAATAATTTATTGCTTCTTTGTTTTGAAGATTTAGGGGGAGAAGTATTTGTTTTCATTATGTTTGTTTTTACCCCTTTGTTGATGATTGACAAAAAGGGGGAGAAGAATTTGTAGTTTATATGCATGGTTGATTTATGCATATGTTTTAGTTGTTTTTCATTAGTAATAATATGTTGGTTTCAATATTATTGTTTTATTGGTATAAAGAGCATGTTTCATTGTTTATGTTTTATTTTAATTGGTATCCAGAACATGTTTATATGTGTTTAAGAACATTCATTGCATATCTTACATGTTTTATTGTTATGCATGAGTTAAGGGGGAGCTTCCTTGAAGCTTTACTTTAATCCATGCATATATAACTCCATGAGTTTTGTCATCATCAAAAAGGGGAAGATTGTTGGCCCAAAGGCCTTCCACTCTAGTTTTGATGATGATTAACTCATGTAGTTATGTGTACTAATAATCTTGTGATTTTAGTTTCAGATCTTTAATCAAGTTATTAGTAGGTGATTAGTTTCAATAAGATGATTTGGAAGCTACCCACATGTTGATTCAAGAGCCCAAGCATCAAAGATCATATATAGCACTTGCTCGGTGGATCAAAGAGTTTGGATCGAGTCGCCTTGGAGATTGCGCTCTACAAGAAGACATCGGTACCATAGTTTAGTTTTGGGTTTAGATCCTAATTGTAAAGATTAGAATAGTATGATAAGCTCAAGTTCACAACACACACGTTTCATGTTTTGAATATTGGTTTTCGGTTTTTCGGTTTTAGGTTTAACCGATCTTGGTTTTCATGAATAGATTTTATATCAAACAAGTTTACATGGTTTAGTGTATATATGATTTGTTCTATATACATGCATGCTTCTATTGCTTAAACAAGCTTAGTTTGATAGTCTACTTCATGAGTTTTATGTTTTGGTATTTATGACAAAACATATTTTTGAATTAATGACAAAAACTATGATATATATTTGTTTCATGTATATTGGATTTCTATCCATATGCATCATGCCTTAATGTTGTTTAATATCATGTTTTTGTACTTGGAAGAGTTTTGGACAAAATGTATTTTCTATTCGAGAATCCAAGTTTTAGAAAATACAGTTTTTGGTTTTTGGTAAAAATGAAAAGACATAAAAATAGTTTTAATTGCTTGATATTTGAGTCAAAACTTTTATCACATGTTTATATATCAATGCAATTTGACAAAACTATTTTTGGGGATTTTTAGTAATTTATAAGAATTTATTGGATATTTATTTCCCCAGATTTCTGACCTGTTTTGGTGTCTGCCAGGCTGATCGGTCGACCGGTACGGTCGACCGCACCATGTAGACGGTCGACCGTACGGGTCGACCGACGTGCACAGAAACGTGCACGCTGGCTACACCTTTAGCCGGTCGACCGTGCCGGTCGACCGACTGAGAGCAGGTTTGCTCTCTGTTTGTTTGGGTCGACCGGGCGGTCGACCGCTAACGCCAACGGGTCAAAAATTGACCGTTGGGCGGTCGACCGGGCGGTCGACCGTCAGGGTAATTCTGGCAAAAATTACAGCCAACGGCTATTTTCTGGAATAGCCTATAAATACCCCATTTGCAAGAGTTTTTCTTGAAGAATTTTTGTGCGAATTTTACATACTCTCTGGTGTTTTTACAGCAGTAAAAAGAAGTTTTTGAGCTTGATTTGAACAATCTTTTTGTTGTTTTCATTAGGGTTTGAAAAATCAAAGAAAAGAGTTTGGGAAAAGCTTTTGAATTGAACTTCTCTATCTTGGTTTTCATTTTATTTCCCAAAGATTTTCTTTGAGTTGCTGGTTTCAAATCCCTTGGTTTTCTCCACACTTGAGCTAAAATCTACTATCTTTTCTATAGGATTTTGTGTGGGAAAAAGAGATTGTTTTGTGGTTGTTGTTTGAAACCACTAAGTTGTAAACCCTATCTTTAGCTTGGCTTTGTGCCTTTCCCTCATTGTGTTGAGAAAGTTTGGCTATTGGGTTGTATCCCTCAAGGTTGTGAGGTGATCCTTGTATTGGTTTTGAGTTTGGAAATCCCTCAAGTTGTGAGGAGATTGTTGGCTTGGAGTTGTGCCTCAAGGAGGAGGTTGTAATTGTAAAGAGAGGAGTTGGGTACTCCTTGTGAGAGTTCTTGGTGAACTAGCTAGTGGATTAGAAATCCTTCGTGTGTCGAAGGCGGGGATGTAGAGCTGGGTGCTCGAACCTCGATAACATATCTCTGTGTTTGCGTTTGATCCATTGACTCTCTCTATCTCTCTCTTTACTTTGTGTATTGTGCAAATTGCTATATCTTATACTTGCTTGTGTGTGTGCATCATTGTTGTAATTGCAATTAGTTTTTAAATTCCGCATTAAGTTCACTAGATTAGCATCGTCACCTATTCACCCCCCCTCTAGGTGACTTTTCAGTATCGACGATGTACCGTTGCTTGAAGGCGAGCGAAATATGACAAATAGGATCTTGGCCATTCTCGTATTATACTATGAATTGCAGGGGCAAGCTACACTACCATAGAAATGGATATCTATCACCATAAGCCATCAACGACACTTACAAGGGTAAGACAACTTCGAGGCTATCGATTTCATTTGGATCCACAAACACAGAAGAGGGAAGTAAAAGGAAACAAGAGTAAAGAAGAAGAAGAAACTTCGATTCGATTCAAATAATAATGGAAGAAAAGATCATTTACACCGCTGTCACCTTCAGTACAAGCTTGCCTCATTCCTTCATGAAAGTATCCTCTCCTCTCAGTTACATAAAGAAAATAAAAATTGCATGAAAGAAAATAAAAACCTAAATTACAAACTACAAATTAGCCTAAATTCTACTCTCTGCTTAGTTGTTCCTCTTTGTGTTTGAGATTCAAGGTATTTGTAGGAGAAATGTAGAGGTTAGAGGAGTATGAAGATAGGGGAAGTTGGATATTTCTGAATTTGAATCCTCCCCTTATCTCCAAACTTGATTTGAAGTAGATATTCAGTTCTGATTTGCAGCTTGTTGGCGTGTTGATTGCTGAAAATAACTTATCAAATAACAGAATTCAAAATAGTGATCAACTTAAGAGTTGTAACCCTTTAAGTCTTCTTTTTGGATCATCTTGAATCATTAGATTTGAATTTCATTAGCGAAAATTATGATTCAAATACTAAAATATATTCAGTCAGAATCTGAGTCAAATTTGCTTCATCTAATCCGTTGATTTTCTCTCTATCCATTTATCCCTTTAGATTTGGACTTTGTATTTGACGTTATCCTCGGTTGGTCTTTAGATTTAACCACTTGATTCATCAAAAACTGAATTTAACCAATTGGATTTGGGATCATCCTCCTCTAACCAAATAGATCTAGTTAAATCTGAATTTAACTGATATTTATTTGATTTTATCCTCTTTCTCCCCATGATTATCTTCTGCAAAATAGACAGTTAATATAAGGAATTTAGTAGATTTATTATATGATAAATGTGAAAATGTAATAAAGAATAATGCAATAAATGTGTGCAATCACACCCCCACACCTATCTTTTGCTCGCCCTCGAGCAAAACAACAAAACTAAATCACAGATTATTAGACCACTTTCGCAGGTTACGCGATTATACTGAGCATGTGCAACAAACCGTTAAACTTCTAAGTTTCCCCTAGAGGACGAGTTTTGTCTCGTGAGGGTTTTCAGTGGATTACACCCACAAAATCCATAAAGAAAGAGAAACAAAATATTAGTATTTTGAAAACACATTTTGAAAGAGAAAAATATTTGAAGTATTACTGTAAGAATTAAGTAACCTATAAGTTATAGGAAAACTGAACTTTTCATTTTAAACTTAGTCTTTATTCAAAAACTTGTTATCAATCAAGGCAAGGAGTCAAACTGTATTTTTCATCTAATCTATTACTTTACCCTAAGTTATATGTACTTTTGTAATCGTGAAATTTTGACTAAGGGTTCTTTAACTCTAATTCCTATGCCTTATTTATATTTATTTTTGGTGATATTTATTCCTCAATTCTATTAGGCTTTCTAATCTGCCAATGTAACGAGCTTTTAGTCGGTGACACCCAAACCGGACAGTCTTAAGGCACAAGGTGAGAAAACACCCCTAAGGACTTAAACACTCGAGCAGATAAAGCCACAAAACCAAGAATTTTTATTTATAAAATTTACCCCTTTTAGGCGTGAATACTTATGCTTCATGAGGCACAAATACACAACTTAATTAGAAGATTTATATATTTATATATATATATATATATATATATATATATATATATATATATATATATTTCAAACTTATTTAATTATCTTTTGCATAAATACCAAGGCTTTCTTAGGCCAAAGCACCTAGCTAATTAATAATTAGATTTATTTATTTTTCATACATATATATTTTTTTCTTTTTTTATAAGGCATAAGAATCTTTATTTTTGATCCCTAAGTGTGTAAATGTATAAGGTGTGCATATTTCTTCAAGATAAAGATCAAGACTAAATTACTTTCATAAATTTTCTTCCTTACCTTAGAAATCAAACAAATAATCTTATTTTGACTAAGTATAAGAAATCTTAATTATGATTCTCCTATTCCTTAAAATTGACTTAATTTCTTACAAAAAAATATGTCAAAATATAGTTTCTATTTTCAAAAAGTTTTTAAAAGTAAAGAAAATGTTAATAACTTTTTTAATAATAAAAAGAAAACCTAAGTTATGTTAGAACCCTCCCCCACACTTATCTCATGCATTGTACTCAATGTATGAATTAATTCATAGATGCATGAAAAAGAAGAAGGGGAAGGAAAATATTAACCTAAGGTGGTGGTTCCGGTGGTGGTCTGATTGGGTCAAGCTTTGCTACCCAATCAAGATAATATGGTGGTTCACGAAATCCATCTTTATTGACTCTTTTCTATTTACATATTTAGATTCCCCAATATGAATAGGATCATGAAAGATCATATCGTGAAACTTACTCCCTTTACATGACTAGTCCTGAAAAATCATCACGGAGTCATCATGGTCTATACCTATGTCCAACAAAAGAATGTAACTTGGTGGAATGGTTAACTTGGACTCAAGAATGATAGGTTCAGGAACTAATACTAACTCGGGAAAATCAACTTTGGGCTCGAGAGTTAGTTTTGGTTCAAGCGTTGAGTCCTAGTCCAAGAATTGATATTCACATTCTTTTTCCATCAATGGAATGTGACTATCCAAAATTGGTGACTCAATTTCTAAATCTATGGGTACGGGAATAAATGTTGGCTCAGAAATTGGTCCAAATTGGGTAAGAATACCGGAGTAAACATAGATTCGAAGATGGAAACTGAATCACAAAGTTGGGGATCGGGTTCACATTCATGATCAAGTTCAATCTCATTAAAATGAAAACTTGCCAATTCGTCAATGGGTTGATATTGGTCAAGTTCAAGACTTTGTGGTGAAACAGAATCTTGGGCAAAGTCTTTAAGATACCATGATTCTTGGTTTTCATCAATATGGCTAGAAGTGTTGAGAATAGTCAAAGATTGAATAGGGAGAGTTTCCTTATTCCTACGCATATTTTCCAATCTACTAATTCTTACTTCTATCATATCGAGTGGATCATTTTGGCATTGAATCATGGTTTTTATGCTCTTTTCTAAGTTGGCATGTTCTCCTTGAAAAATAGAGTAAGGATCTGTGACTTGAAAATTTTGAAGGGATTTTGAGTCTTCTAAAATTTGAATTCATCGCTCAAGCTCATCAAAGGCTTCTATCCTCTTTTCCCAGTCAATTGATTCTTCTAATGGTTGTTCGGGAGAAGGAGCATATGAAGCTGGATGTTGGTATGGTAGTTGACAATATAACTCGAGGGAGTTGTATCTCCATTGACTCTGTGAAGAGTAGTGATGATTATTCCAGTCATGTTCATAGTATTGGGACTGGGGCATGTAATGATTCAGATAAGACCAATCCGACACACTAGGTTGGTTAAAGTTATGATATGCCGGGTTGGTAATATCCAAAAAAGAGGTCGGGGTGTAACATGGATTACCATTAAAATTAGAAAAATTGTTGTTATAAGCCATATCACACAAGAAATGTCAAACACAAACAAAGAAAAACATACAAATAAGCAAACAAATAAAAAAAAAGAACAAAAATCTAGCCTAAGTTAGGGTAGACCTTAGACTTAGACAACTCCTAACTGGTTGACTATCCACGGGAGGTATATTGCCGAATCTGACCACAAGTTAATCGGCCAGGTAGGGGAAAGATTGGTGGGAGGTATCCGTGCTTAAAGCAACAGGCCTAATTATACCAAACCACCAGCCTTCAGGGTTTCTCCCCTCAATCCCCAATCTTAGACACTGATTTGGCAAGAGTCAAATTCAAATTAACTTCTCCCTTAAGTCAGTCTCCTATTTGAGTCCGAGATGCCCCTAGGGCCAACGTCTACTCAGTTTTAGTTAGGCTTGAGTTAGTGAGTGAGGAGATTGTTTGTAGGCTAAGGAAGGGTAATGACTTCCCTACCTTATCTTGTTTATAGGACAAGCCCTTAAGATTAATTGTGCAAAGTGTGCAAGATATAGCAAAGTAACATTCACAAGCAAATATTACCCAAGAATGTTTCCTAAACTATATGCTATGCATACGTACCTTTTGCTCCAGCACTTTTCAACAATAATATAAAATGTAAACGAATTAGACACGTGCCTAAATGCAAGTCTAAACCATTTTTAGCATTTAACAAACATCATTTTACTGTTGAGATAAAAAAGTAAATACAGTGAGATAAACAAGGAAACAAATTGCTACAGAATTTTAGCTTTGTAATTCAGCCAACCTGCAAAAATACAGGTTAGTAGTTCACTCAGATTGCCACTGGAATGTAGCAAATCTGAGGGTTTCTGGGCTCTGCTTTCTTGAGCAGAGTTCAGGGCCACTTATATGTCCACTACAGTAAAAATTTCTTGTTGTTAAATCTGTACAGCAAGAACATAGAAGAAAGTTAACAAAAAATGTAAATCTAAAAAGAGAATAACTTACCGTCCCTCCCCAGTAACGGCGCCAAAATTTGATTGATGTTTTAAACTTGCACAAAAGAAAACAGAATTTTAGAACTTAAGAGTAGTATGTGCAAGTACTCAATTCTACCGCAATAGTAAGTGACTATGCGGGTCGTGATCCACAAGGAGGGGCTAGCGATGAAAGCTTTTTAGTAAGTTCTCTTTTATACTACAAAGAATGGTTAAAGTTCTTCTTTTGTTATTTAAAAAGAAAAGAAAAATGAGTTAAAGTTAAGTTAGGAAGAAAGTGGTAGATAGAGAAGGTGGAGAAAATGAAAGTGGATATGTACAAAGAAGTTGAAAAAGAGTGAAAGAGATTTGGAAGATTGTGGTGTTAGTAATTTACACTAAAATTAGAAGAAAAGAAAACTAAAACCTAAAAAACTTACTTACCTCTTCGGTTCCTGCTTACCTTTGACCCGTATCGACGATGTACCTTTGCTTGAAGGCGAGCGAAGTATGACAAATAGGATCTTAGCCATTCCCGTATTACACTATGAATTGAAGGGGCAAGCTACACTACCATAGAAATAGATATCCATTACCATAAGCGATCAACGATACTTGCAAGGGCAAGGCGACTTCGAGGCTATCAATTTCATTTGGATCCACAAATACAGAAGAGGGAAGTAAACGAAAACAAAAGTAAAGAAGAAATTTTTTTGATTCGATTCAAATAACAATGGAAGAAAAGATCACTTACACCGGTATCACCTGCAGTACAAGCTTGCTCTCATTCCTTCATAAAAGTATCCTCTCCTCTCAGTTACATAAAGAAAATAAAAATTACATGAAAGAAAATAAAAACCTAAGTTACAAACTATAAATTAGCCTAAATTCTACTCTCTGCTTGGTCGTTCCCCTTTACCTTTGAGATTGTAGGTATTTATGGGAGAAATGCAGAGGTTAGAGGAGTTGAAGATAGGGGAAGTTGGATATTTCTGAATTTGAATCCTCCCCTTATCTCCAAACTTGATATAATGTGGATATTCAGTTCTGATCTGCAGCTTGTTAGCGTGTTAATTGCTGAATATAACTATCAAATGATAGAATTCAAAATAGTGATAAACTTAGGAGTTGTATCCCTTTAAGTCTTCTTTTTGGACTATCTTGAATCATTAGATTTAAATTTCATTAGCGAAAGTTATGATTCAAATACTAAAATGTATGCAGTCAGAATCTGAGTCAAATTTACTTCATCTCATCCGTTAATCTTCTCTCTATCAATTTATCCCTTTGGATTTGAACTCTGTATTTGACGTTATCCTCGGTTGATCTTTAGATTTAACCATTTGATTCACAAAAAAATGAATTTAACCAATTGAATTTGGGATCATCCTTCTCTAACCAAATAGATCTAGTTAAATCTGAATCTAACTGATAGATATTTGATTTTATCCTCTTTCTCCCAGTGATTATCTTCTGCAAAATAGACATTTAAGATAAGGAATTTAGCAGATTTATTATATGATAAATGTGAACATGTAATAAAGAATAATGCAATAAATGTGTGCAATCATCTACATATAGACAAAGAATGATGTACTCATTGCCACATTTCTTAAAATATATGCACTTGTCATGTTCATGGACAGTGAATTTAAATTGTGCAACAACTTTGTTAAACTTTAGATGCCATTGTTTAGGTGCTTATTTAAGTCTATACATTGACTTTACGAGTTTGCACACTTTATTTTCTTGTCCCTTGGCAATGAATCCTTTTGGTTGATCCACATAGATCTCTTCTTCAAGATCATCATTCAAGAAAGCAATCTTTGTTGACACTCCAAAAAGTCAAATTCCCCAGTAGCACTTCAACTGGTCCGAGCGATATCCAAACTTATCGATATTTACAAAAGACGAGATACGGACAAGATGATGACCAGGTTCTGCCCATCCTCAGAGACAAAGCGATGACTTAAAACTTACTAATCTAGTGACGCAAACAGTAAGTCAAGTATTACCTGTAAAGAGGCGTAAGCAAGCCCAAGAGGATAGCTTCCCTTGAAGCTCTTCATAGCTCTGCAAAGAGCAAACCATCAGCTCCACAGAGAGCTAAATTACAACTTCACCTGAAGCTAATTCTAGCTTCGCTTGAAGCTTTCTTATAGTTTCGCATGAAGCTCTTCATAGCTCCACAGAGACCTAACTTACAGTTTCGCCTGAAGCTAATTATAGCTTCGCCTGAAGCTTTCTTATAGTTTCGCATGAAGCTCTTCATAGCCCCACGACAGCTAACTTACAGTTTCACCTGAAACTTTTTTTGTGAGCTCCACTTGAAGCTCTTCATATCTCTGCAAAAACCTAACCTTCAGCTTCGCTTGAAGCTAATTATAACTTTGCCTGAAGCTAATACTAGCTTCACCTGAAACTTTCTTGTAGCTTCGCCTGAGGAGGTGCGCTAGCTTCGCTTGAAGATTTCTGCACCCCCTACAGGAGGGTTTGCCAGGTCAATACCTGACCAAGTCTTTAGTGGGCTAACCCCACTACTTTATTAGGGTTAATGCCACTTTAAGTGGGCGGTTACATCCGCCCAATTCATCCCACATTAAGTAGAGACAGCCAGGTCAAATGACCGTTTTTAGGCTAATGCGAGCCTATCTAGCCTCGTATAAGGCTTGTATTTAGCTTCATACAAGGCTTTACAGCCTCGCATGAAGCTCAAAATAGCCTCTAGCGTGAGGCTAGCGGACTGTTACCAATCTTGTTGAATTCTAGGGGCAGTTACGCCCTCAGAGCCTATAAATAACTCATTCTTAGGATGAGCTCAGGGCTGGCTGGCTGACTGAAAATTAAGGCATCAAGAAGAAGAGGCTAAAAGAGAGAAAAAGAGCTAATTCTCTCACTATCAAGAAATTCAGAGAACCATTTCTCTAAATTCAGAGTAGTAAAAACACAAGACCTTCTTCTCTCAAGAAATCTCCGAAACCAAGCGAGAAGAAATTTCTTTCGACTCCATCGACTGCATCGCCAATGGAACAAAGTGGTCGCGCGTTGACCAGACTTTACACTTCCCAAAATCACAAAAGAGACACTTGTAATTTTTTTTTAATTACTTGTAATTTTCTCTTCAAAATTTGTAAGTTCTCCTATATTGATTTTCAATGAAAAACAAGATGGCGATTCTGCTGGGGAATTGCTTCTCTACTGTTGAGAATCAAGTGACAACGCGACATTGAGTCTACTGCAGAGACCCTGGTCATTCACTTTGACCAAGAAAAGTTTGAACATCTTCTCTCTAGGGGTAGCATAAGTCCCCCACATGTGCGCAAGCAAAGGAAGGTCAGTGTAGCTAGAGCCGTTAAGGCTATCTCTTGAAAATAAGTCTTTAATGAGACTAGAAAGGTTCCCTGTGTGCCTATCACGGCCTCATATGAGGCTAAACAGGCTCTACGCGAGCCTATTACAGTCTTAACAGAGACTAACTCAGTTTCGCGCCAATGTGATAATGTTGTGCGTGAAGCTACAAAGGTTCTTTATGAATCTATCCTAACCTCACACAAAGCTAAACAGGCTCCATGCGAGCCTGTCACAGTCTCGAAAGAGACTAACTCAGGCTCGCGCCAACATGTTAATGCTGCGCGCGAGGCTATAAAGGTTCTCTGTGAGCCTAAAACAACCTCTTCAAAGGCTATGTGGGTTGCAAAATCCATAATCTGCTCCCTTGATTCAGCTTCTTGCGAAGCTAAAATAGTCTCTAACCATAAGATTATCTCAGTTCATTGCAGAACTAAGCATCGTCCTGTGTGTGCTTTATATACATATTTTACATCAATTTTTATGCCTATCATTTACCACATTTAATATTGCATAGGTATTTTGTTAGTGTTATTTTAAAGATTTTAGGTCAAGAGCAAATTAGAAGGAAAGAGCAAAAATCGGCAAATCGATAATATCAAGAGAACAAAAGAGATGCAGAACCAGAGATCTGATACAGAGTTGGAATATCTCAACAGAGCCTTCACGCAAAATCAGAAATTTCACTAAAATCTGGGATTGAAATGGACCAAGAATTCAGCCACCCAGTCGTATATTTTAGCCATGCAGCCATGGACCAGTCAACGGGATTGCCAACTCATAGGTCAACACGAGTCATAAAGTGGAGCTTCATTACAGCTGGAAGTTCGGCTAGCCAGCCGAATTTTCAGCCAGCTGGCCAAACTATGGCTACAACTGTGGATAGAATTTTTCAGTAATTCGTGTAAATTTAAAAACCTAGGTTTTTGTATTCGATTAGGGCTCTACTGCTCTTTGTTTTATAAAATGTGGCCAAATCTCTTATATCATATACAGTTTTTATCTCTCTTTTATTTTGAGCGAAAATCAAATAAAATTTTGCTGTTAACAATTAAATCTCATAGCACCTTCAGCGATTCATCTTTTTGGTGCTCTCTTACCTTTCTCTTTATTTAATTTTTATTTCAAAAATTTGTAGCATGATCTATTCTAATGTTATGATGTGTTATATTTTCTTAGCTATGAACTAATTTTTCATAGCTAGGATATGATGTAGGGATTGTATTAATGATATGATATTATGTTTTGTCCAAATTCTACTGCGTGTTTTGTAAAGTTTGAATCTTTTGCATGCTAAGTTGTTAATCTTGTGTTTTATGTTATAATTGGTGCGCACAATTAATTAGAAGGCTTGGTTAGAGTCTGAAAGGAGATAACTTAGTAAAAACTTCTAGGATTATTAACTATAACTCGAAATATTGAGACGTAAGTGTTGTACAATCTGGCAGGAATTTCTATCACACTTAATGCATTTTCTAACTAGCAATCTACCAGATCGAGAGATTGTAGATTCTACATTTAGAAGATAGAATTGATATTATTCGAGAGATAATACTAATTAGGTTAGGAAAATTCTGATTGTTAGCATGAGTAGAATGAATTAGCACAAGAATAATATTTTATCTGATTACAATTACCGAAATCATTACCCTAGTTCTTTTCATATTAAAAGTAAACCGTTTTAGTAGTAGTTTATTCACAATATCTTCCAACTTAATTGATTATTCAAATAGAGTTAGGAAAGATTAATTGATACTTGAAACAATAATTCTCATGGGACGATACTCTATTTCACTCTATATTACTTGTTAATGATTGATGCACTTGTCATTTGAATCACACCAAGTTTTTAGCGCCGTTGCCGGGGATTGTTTATCTTTATTAATATCAATATCATCTAGCTCTAGTTTAATTCAAAAAATATATCTTTATCTTTATTTAATTTTTTCTTTTATTTCAGGTCTATGGAGTACAACAACTATCAATGGTCCTCAATTCTCATCAACAAAAATATAGAAACAACCTTTGTAATTTAGGTTTTAGTTTCTCTCTTTCTTATGTAAAATTCTGATTTTTAGAGAAGAAATTCTGGTATTTTAGAAAAAAAAGATCAGAGGAGAAGCGACAACTAAGGATTAGACGTGATTCTCAAATTGGTGTTATCCTTTTCCTTTCTCTTTTAATTTACTATATGAAGACAGAAATCATGTTTATTGTTTTACTTTGCAATTCATTTATCATGAACTAAATCTTCGTAACTATGGCGTTGATGTAGGCAATTATTATGAAAATTTAATCTTATTATTTTGTGTTAGTTCTATGTTACTACTCCGTTCTTCACATTAGATTCTATGCATGTTAAGTTTTTATTCTCGTTCTTCATGTTATTAATTGATGCACATAATTATATAGAAGGCTAGGTTTGAGACCGAGAGGAGACCGAGAGGAGATAATTTAGCAATGCTTTATGAGAATAGAAATCACAACTTGATAAGTTGAGACGTAAAAGTTGTGCAGTCTTATAAAAAAATTCACCGTGCTTAATGCTTCCTTTAAAATGTAAATCTACTAGATTGAGAGATTGTAGGTTTTTATATTAGAGGTTAGAATTAATATTTCTCGAGAGAGAATATTAGTTAAGATAGGGACTTTCGATTGTTAACATGAGTAGTATGTAATTACTAGCACAATCAACTTGTTAATTCAAATTATTAATTGTTGAAATCAATTGTCCTAGTGATTTTCCTACCCAAAGTCAACATCTTTCTTGTTTATTTCACTTCTAAATCTATATCTTTCCTTCAAATAAAACTTTGTGTTAATACACATTTGGTACTTAATTAGATAACAATCCTTGTGGGTTCGACACTCTATTTTATCACTTTATTACTTGTAAACGATTAGTGCACTTGCCATTTAAATCACATCAAGTTTTTAATACCGTTGCCGGAGATTGTATAATTTTCAATATCGATTACTATTCTACTTTAAATTCTGTATGCAGATCTAACATAGAAACCTTTTTCTCTGCAGGATTACAGGGAGTTCAACCTCAATAGAATATAGAGTTCGGCCAGGCAGCTGAGAATTCAGCCAGGTAGCTGAACTTCTATTCTAAACGGTGTTGAGTTTTCTTCAGACTTACTGTTACCAGTGGATGAGGCATTCTAGAAGTTCAGGACTCTTAGAACCTGATTCAGAGATTAACAGAACCTTCAGATGCATGCTCAAGGTAAAATGAGATCGAGAAAAAGCGATGGAGGATCAAAACGAGAGAAAAGATTTGAGGGATTACGCTATTCCCTCTCTATCTGGAGACTATTTATGCATTATTGTACCAACAATTCAAGCAAAGCCGGGGTTAATTCGGATGGTGCAACACACATGTCAATCGGGGGATTCCCACATGACGACCCCAATAAACACATCTCTAGTTTTCTAGAGATATATAACACACAACTGATAAATGGTGTGTCCCTGGAGGTAATAAAGCTGAAACTTTTTCTTTTTTCTTTGAAGGATAAAGCAAAGATATGGTTCAATTCTTTACCTAAGAATACTATAGAAACGTGGGATGAGATGGCGAATAAGTTCCTCATAAAGTACTTTCCTCCATCTAAAGCGACAAAACTTCGAGTTAACCTCACAACCTTCACCCAACTTAAATCTAAAAGCATCTATGAAGCTCGGGAAAGGTATAAAGGATTAATCAGGAAAGCCCCACATCACGGACTTTCGACTTGGTTGGAAATCTAATTCTTCTACAATGGATTGAATCCAAATACCAAGATGATAATTGACGTGGCCGTAGGAGGAGCACTTATGAGCAAGGAATGTGATGAGGCATACAAGCTTCTTGAAGAGATAACCTCAAATAGCTACCAATGGAAATCAGATCGAGCAATGCCAAGGAAGGCGGCCGGTGTACATGAAACAGACGCAACCTACACAATACGTGCACAACTTGTATTGTTAACAAAGAACCTCGATGCAACTAATGTATGCGCCATCCAAACCCAAAAGCATCCATATGATGCATTTGCTGCAGGGCAATCAGCCAATGAAGGACAAGCTGGAAACTTTGGATTCCCTTCAACTAGGTAGGCAAATTACATGAACAACTTTCAAAGGAACAATAACCCCTATTCAAACACGTACACACCAGTTTGGAGGAATCATCCTAATCTAGGATGGGGTGGTAACAACAACAACATTACTCCAAGGGCGAATAACTTTCAGCAACAGCAAGTAAGGCCACCACCACCACAAGAGAAAAAGCCAAGCTTGGAGGAACAATGCAATAGCTCACCGCCACTACACAAACATTCATGACCACCACAGACACCAACTTGAAGAACCAAGCAGCTGTAATTCATAGCCTAAAGGTGCAGATGAGCCAAATTTTCAGCCTGCTGTCCAATCGACTACAAGGATCGTTACCAAGCAACACGGATGTAAATCTCAAAGAACGCGTCAAGGCAATCATGTTAAGAAGTGAAAAAGTTCTAGCACAGGATCAAGTCGCCAGAGAAGAAAAATCTACTCCAACAGACACTGCAGATGAAAATTCAGAACAGGAGAAGTAGACAGGAGATGTACAGAGCAGGAATTCGGTACCCAGCAGAAACTCGGCTAGATAGCCGAACTATGGAAGATTCTCAGGCTCTGCAAGATCCTACAGAGAAGTCAGTTATCAAGCCATATGTTTACCCACTTTCATTCCCCTAGAAACACAAGCAAAAGACTTCAGATAAGCAGTTTGTTCAATTTCTAAATATGTTTAAAAAACTGCATATTAACATTCCTTTTGCAGAGGCCCTAGCAAAGATGCCCAAGTACCCAAAGTTCATGAAGGAGATCCTAAGAAATAAGAAAAAAAATTTGAGAATCATGAAACAATAATGTTGAATGAAGAATGCAGTGCTCTTCTGCTAAACAAGCTTCCTCCAAAACTTAAGGATCCAGGAAGTTTTTCTACCTTACATTATAGGAAACTTAAAATTTGACAATGTTTTATGTGATCTTGGTGCAAGTATAAATTTAATGCCTCTCTCTATTTTTAGAGCATTAGGTTTAGGAGAACCAAAGCAGACTACTGTCTCACTCCAATTGGCAGATAGATCGATAAAGTACCCGCTTGGTATTATTGAAGATGTGTTTGTTAAACTCGACAAGTACTATTTTCCTGCAGATTTCATTGTATTTGACATGGAGGAAGATAGTAATATTCCCTTTATATTAGGCCGACCTTTCTTAGCCACAAGAAGAACTTTGATTGATGTGGAAGAAGGAGAACTTATCGTTCGGATGCAAGATGAGCTAGTTACTTTAAAAATTTTTAAAGCCATGCCACAATCATCAAATGTAGAGAAGTTCTTCAAAATTGATATTAAGAACAAGCAAGTAGTTAAAGTACCAAAAGAAGAGCCTCAAAAGTTGTTTAGCAAAGAGTCCAATCAGCTCAAGTCCACCAAGTCCAAGAATGCAAAAATTGAGAAGAAAGTTTCTACTTGAAAGCTGCACCGCCAAACCAAATATGAAAGAAAGTCCTAAAGATTGTAAAAAACTTATCAAGGCTAATACTTTCAATACATGAGCCTCCATGAAGATCAGCAGAAAGTCTAGATAATGACTATAACTTAAAGCGATTCTTGGGAGGCAACCCAAGTTTTCTAACTTTTTTTATTATTTTTCTATTTTTAATTTTTTTAGTACTAACTTATATCTTCTGTATGTCAGGTACCCCCTCTGTAGACTGATCCAATACTCCTAGATGAGCCATAAAATCACCACAATATGAGTACTAGAAGACAAAGCATCAAAAGACCAAAAGTTAGGCCCGGTGGCCGAATTTTCCGCCAGCTAGCCGAACTCTGGTGGGCGTTTGATCAGGAATTTTTCAGATGTAAACTTTCTAAATTACCTATTTTTCTGGGTCTGTTTTCGAGATATGTGGTTTTCAAAATTGCGTTGTTTTGTGATAAATCAGATCTTGATTTAATAATGGATTTCTTTTTCGAATTTGAAAATTTTGGGGTGATTCTCAATCCTGATTTTGTTCATGGAGACATAGCATAATTTAGGTATGGGGGTAGGGGTCAAAATCTTTTAAAATTTTTTGAAATCTTTTCTTTATTTTTTAACTTTATCCTTTCCTTATTTTTATCATATTTATTTCATCCTCTTCAAAAATCTAAATATTTTTCAAAATTCAAATTTCAAAACTCTCTCATCTTTTCGCAAGAGCATTCAGTTTCCATCAACTCCTAGGATTCCAAATTTGAATTTGAAATTCAAATGAATAGTAGTTTTGGGATAATGGTACATATATTTCCTATATAAACTAACTTTAACTTTCTTTTGTTTCTCACAATTCTGAGTCCAACCTCTCAATCCATAGCATTCTACAGCCTGGAGGAGGAGTTCTAGAGGTCTCAGTCACCAGATCCTCAAAGTTTGTGTTAGGATTTCAGCCAGGCAGCTGAAATTTCGGCTAGGTAGCCAAATTTTAGCAAGATAGTTTCCCTGAAATCTTCAAGGACAGTAAGTGTTCTGTCTTTCATCTTTTATAGTGCTTAGATTTTTGTAAATTCATCATGTCTAAGATCTTTACTGAGCATAATTTTTTCCTTATATTCGAAGCATTTGAGATGTATTTTTTGGATCAAATAAGGGATAGGAATTGTGATTATTTGTTGCATGCTAATATCTTTGAATTCTATATTCCTGCCCTAGTATAAGAGTTTTATGATGGGTTTTCAGAAAATAACATTGATAGAAATCAAGGAATAATTGAAGTGAATTGGAAAGGGGAGATGAAAATTTTACATTTACAAATAATTTCTAAACTAACGGGTATTCCTCTTGTTGAAAGAGGGATTTAAGAACCGAAAAACCTAGAAGACTACATTCACTTAATGAAAGAACATTGCAAGGTATCTCATGGGGGTGGTATTAGTACCAAAACATTGTATAGAAATGTGCATGCATTATGTAGATGGTTGAATCGTAATGTCTTTGGTGTATCACATGTTTCATCTTTTAATAACCAAGTTTTACACATTGTCTACATTTTCATGACTAAAGAAAAAGACTTTTGCATGTGCAACACACTATTAGGCACCATTTGTAGAGCTAAAAATAAACAAAAAACCTTTTTGCCACTACCAATTCTTGTCATACAAATTTGCAAAGAATGGATGCTTGAAGATGAATTTAATCATGCAATAAAAGATAAAATTAGTATTCAAGCTGAAACTATTTCTTCATCTTATAATGCTTCAGTGCAAATTGATTGGGTATCTTCCATGCTACAAGAATATGTCCCGATTGCATCATCATCCAATGAATCAAAAATGGAGGATGACGAATTCTTTAATCAACAATCACCCGAAGATAATCGTGCATTCATGTATTTAATTTGGGAGGGGATAAAAAAAACATACAAGTTGATAAAGGGGAAGAAGAAGAAAACTGAAGAGTCACGTTTTAGGAGGATACGTTCTGAAGAAGGTAGTAATAGCATGGGAAAGAGAGTGAGGTGTGCTTGAGGGGAATTGTATAGTAAGATTTTTCTTTTGTTTGTTTTTCTTTTCTTTCTTTCTTTGTTTCTTATATATAAAAAAAGTTTTTGTGGTATGTTAACCTAGTAGTAAGGGATTAAGTAACCATATAACTTGAAATGATAAGGAATATCGATTTGATAGAATTTTAAAGTATTTGAGTAGAGATAAAAAATTTTAAAATATTATTACCATCTAGAATTTGTCCCTATAAATATGCATCGTATCTACACTTACACAATAGTTTAAACTTGGGATGATGAGGATAACTTAATACTAATAATAATAAGAAACTTATCTATTGATTAGCTAGATGTTTTGACCTCATGAAGCCTTGGTATTTACGCGAAAAAATAGTTAGGTAAGAAAAAAAAAAAAGAGAAGTGCTTTAAGGGCAACAAAGTGGTGTGTGTGTGTGTGTGTGTGTGTGTGTGATTGAGTTAGAACCTGCACAGAAATACAGAATTTAAGAACTTTTAAAACAGTAGTGCAAGGTGCTTAATTCTACCGCTATAGCAAGTGGCTATGCGGGTCGTGATCCACAAGGAGAGATTAGCGATGAAAGCTTTTTTAGTAAGTTTTTTTAAGATACAAAGGATGGTTAAAATTCTTCTTTTAGTTCTTGTAAAGAAAAAGAGAAAAATTAGGTTAAAATGAGTTAGGAAGAAGATGGTAGATTAAGAAGATGGAAAAACTAGAAATGATATGTACAAAGAAATGGAAAAGGAATGTTAAAAGAAGTGATAGATTGTGGTTTTCTAAACTAAAGAATTAAAAGAAAAGAAAAAAACTAAAAGTTACTTACCCCTTTTGTGCTCATATACCTTAGATTCGTAGTTACGACTTACCTTGTCTTTGAAGGCGATCAACCATGGCGTGTAGGATTTTCCCCATTCCCGATCTACACTAAGAATAAAAGGGCAAGTTGTACTAGCAAGAAAATGGTTGTTCATCACCATAGGCCATCAAGGGCACTTGCAATGGCGAAGCAGTCTCGAGGCTAACAGATTCACTTGGATTGCAACACATTAGAGGAGAAAAAACAAAAATAAGAGTAAAGAAGAAAAAGTAACTTTGATTCAATTCAAATAACAATGGAAGAAGAGATCACTTACACCGGTGTCACCTGCAGTACAAGCTTGCTCTCTTTCCTCCATAAAAGTATCATCTCCTCTCAGTTACATAAAGAAAATAAAAATTACATGAAAGAAAATAAAAACCTAAGTTACAAACTACAAATTAGCCTAAGTTCTACTCTCTGCTTGGTCGTTCCGCTTGCCTTTGAGATTGCAGGTATTTATAGAAGAAACGTAGAGGTTAGAGGAGTATGAAGATAGGAAAAGCTGACTATTTCTGAATTTGAATCCTCTCCTTATCTCCAAACTTGATTTGATGTGGATTTCAATTCTGATCTGCAGTTTGTTGGCGTGTTGATTGCTGAATATCACTTATCAAATGATAAAATTAGAAATAGTGATCAACATAAGAGTTGTAGCCCTGTAAGTCTTCTTTCTGGATCATCTTGAATCATCAGATTTGAGATTCAGTAGAGAAAGTTATGATTCAAATACTAAAATATATCCAGTCAGAATCTGAGTCAAACTTGCTTCATCTCATCCATTGATCTTCTCTCTATCCATTTATCTCTCTGTATTTGATATTATCCTCGGTTGATCTTTAGCTAACCAAAATAGATTTATAGAAATCTGAATTTTATCAGTTTTCAATTGGTGTTATCTTTCTGATTTGCTCTGATCTTCAGCTGAATATTTGCCCCAATCCTTGATTTGTTCTAACTAGATCTGGGATCATCCTCAGCTAACCAAATAGATCCACTTAAATTTGATTTTAACTGGTATTTATTTGATTTAATCCTCTTTCTCTTCATTATTATCTTCTGCAAAATAGATATTTAAGACAAGAAAATTAGCAGATTTATTACACGATAAATGTAGGAGTGTAATGAAAAGAATACAAAATATATGTATGATCACACCCCCACACCTATCTTTTGCTCGTCCTCGAGCAAATCAACAAAACTAAACCTAAGATTATTAGACCACTTTCGCAGGTTACGCGATTGTACTGAGCATGTGCAACAAGCCGTTAAACCTCTAGGTTTTCCCTAGAGGATGAGTTTTTCTCGTGAGGGTTTTCATTGGATTGCACCCACAAAATCCATAAAGAAAGAGAAAAAATGTTAGTATTTTGAAAACTCATTTTGAAAGAGAAAAATATTTGAAATATTATTGTAAGATTTAAGTAATCTATAAGTTATTAGAAAACTGAATTTTTCATTCCTAAACTTAGTCTCTATATAAAAAATTTGTGAAAATTGTACTTCTCATCTAGTCTATTACTTTACCCTAAGTCATATGCACCTTGTGACCATGAAAATTTTGACTAAGGGTTCTTTAACTCTAACTCTTATGCCTTATTTATTTATATATATATATATATTTTGTGGTATTATTCTTTAGTTTTATTAGGCTTTCTAATCTGCCCATGTAACGAGCCTTTAATCGATGACTCCCAAACCAAACGGTCTTAGGGCACTGGGTGAGAAAACACCCCAAGGACTTAAGGACTCGAGCAAACAAGGCCACAAAACTAAGAATTTTATTATATGAACCCCTTTTAGGCGTGAATACTTATGCTTTATTAGGCACAAATACCTAGCTTAATCAGAGGATTTTTATATATATATTTTTCTCAAACTTATCTAATCATCTTTCGCATAAATACTAAGGCTTGCTTAGGCCAAAGTACCTAACTAATCAATAATTAGATTTGTTCATCTTTCATAGATATATATATTTCTTTTATAAGGCATAAGAATCTTTATTTTTGAACCCTAAGTGTGTAAGTGTATGAAGTGTGCATATTTCATTAAGGTAAAGATCAAGACTAAATTACTTTGACAAATTATCTTCCTAACCCTAAAAATCAAACAAATAATATTATTTTGACCAAGTATAAGAAATCATAGTTTTGATTTTCCTATTCCTTAAAATTGACTCAATTTCTTACAAAAAATATGTCAAAATATTGTTTCTGTTTTTAAAAAGTTTTTAAAAGTAAAGAAATTTTTTTTAAAAATAAAAAGAAAAACCTAAGTTATGTTAGAACCCTCCCCCACACCTATCTCATGCATTGTCCTCAATGTATGAATTAATGCATGGATGCATGAAAAAAAGAAAGGGAAGGAAAATACTACCTTAAGGTGGTGGTTCCGGTGGTGGTCTAATTGGTCCACGAAATGCGGCCCAATCGACTTTTCGTAGAGTTCGGAGGAACCCACCAGAAATTTCTCTAATATAACCGACTAAAATGATATATACATAAATGATTTTTTTAAATATTTTACCCTATCTAATTTCCAAATTCCATAATTAATTTCAGAGTCAATTTTGTCAACCGCCTTGTCCCAAAATAGAGTGTAAAAAGATAGAATGATTGACTTAGACTTAGGAAGTACGAGAACTAATACCGACTCAGGAAAGTGACTTAAGTCAAGTAAGGTTCAGGAGTCGAGATTGGTTCGGGAAGTGGATCCAAATCAAGAAGTTAAAACTCAAGTCCACATTCATTTTCCAACAATGGAATGTGACTTACTATTGGTGATTCAAGTTCAAGAATGACAGGTGTGGGAATCAAAACTGGCTCTAAAATATTACTCAAATCGGGTAATAAAACAGGAGTCAATATTGATTCGGGAATTTGAACTGGATCGTAAATTTGAGAATCTAGGTCACATTTCTCATTGAGTTCAATTTTATAAAAATGAGAACTTGTCAATTTGTCAATAGAACTTTCAAAAGTGTGAAATTGGTCAAGTTCAATATGATGATCATCAAAGATGGGTGATTCAATGTCATGATGAATTAGCACAGGATTCAATGTTGACTCGGGAAAAAGATTGAAATCAGGTGAAGATACCGGAGTCATTATTGAATCAGGAAGTAGAACTGAATTACTAAGTTGAGGTTCAGGATCATATTCATTCTCAAGTTCTATTTCAGGAAAGGAATAATTTGCCAAATTGTCAATATCATTTTCAAAATTTGGAGTTTGGGCAAGTTCAAATGATTGTGCTGAAATGGAACCTTGTTTTCCAAAACAACATGACTCTTCAGCTCTAACAGAATGGTTCACGACATCAGAACTGGCCAAACGGTGAGAACATAGAGTTTGGACCATCATATCTATGTCATGATTACGAGTGTTTTGAGCCTGAGTCATGGCTTCAAGCATCTTTTCATAGTTGATTGGTTCATCGTTTTGTTGAAAAGATGAAGTGTTATCTTGGAATTGGTGGTGAAATTGTGAGTCCATCAGATTTTGTGATTTTTGTTTGGATTCACGCATACTCATTTCCAAAATTGATGATTTTCTATTTTGGACTGGTGGAACTGAGTATGAGTCTTGAAAATATTGTGGACAAGGTGGATAAGGAGGGCAAGTTGCTTGAAAATTAGACTCGGGGGAGGTGAATCCCCACTTACTCTGTGAAGAGTTGAAATTATTCTGAAAATTATGGTTATAAGTTTGGGGGCATGGGTTATATTGATTCGGATAAGACCAATCTGGCACACTAGGTTGGTTAAAGTTATGATATGCTGGGTTGGTGATATCCAAAAAAGAGGTTGGGGTGTAATATGGATTATCATTAAAATTGAAAAAATTATTGTTATAAGCCATATCACAAAATAAATGTTAAACACAAACATAGAAAAACAAACAAATAAGCAAACAAAAAAGAAAAAAATTCTAACCAAAGTTAGGGTAAACCTATGACCTAGACGACTCCTAACTGGTTAGACTGTCCACGGGAGGTATAATGCAGACTTTGACTACAAGCTAATCAGCCAGGTCAGGGCAAGATTGGTGGGAGGTTATCCGTCAAAGACGTTCCTTAATTAAGTAACCACCAACCTTCGGGCTTTCGGCCCTTAATCCCCTTCCTAGACACTAATTTGGCAGGAGTTAAATTCCAGCACCTTTTCCCTTAGGATAATCTCCTAATTGAGTCCGAGATGTCCCTAGGGCCAACGTCTACTTATTTTTAGTTAGGCTTGGGTTAGTAAGTGAGGAAATTGTTTGTGGGTTAAGGGAGGGTAATGACTTCCCCACCTTATCTTGTTTATAAGACAAGCCCTTAGATCAATTTAGTGCAGTGTACAAGAAAAATAACACTTAAGCAATGTAAACAATCCAAAAGTGTTCTTATACTAGATGCTATGCACACGTACCTTTGCTCCAGCACTCTTCAACAGTAAATAGAAAATGTAATGAAATAGACACATGCCTAAATGTAAAGTCTAAATCATTTTTTAGCATTTACAATCATTATTTTACTGTTGAGGTTAGAAAGTAAATACAGTGAAACAAGCAAGGAAATAAATGCTACAGATATTTAAACTACGCAATTCAGCCAACCTGTAGAAAATACAGGTTAGTAGTTCACTCAATTTGCCACAGGACTGTAGCAAATCTGAGGGCTTCTTGGCTCTGCTTTCTTGAGCAGAGTCCAAGGCCACTTATGTGTCCACTGCAGCAAGAATTCCTTGTTGTTAAATCTGTACAAAAAATAAAGAAGAAAGTTAATCAAAAATGTAAACTTTAAAGAGAATTACTTACCGTCCCTCCCCGGCAACGGCGCCAAAAACTTGGTTAAGGTTTTACCTGCACAAAAATACAGAATTTTAGAACTTTTAAAATAATAGTGCAAGGTGCTCAATTCTACCGCTATAGCAAGTGGCTATGCGGATCGTGATCCACAAGGAGGGACTAGCGATGGAAGCTTTTTTAGTAAGTTTTGTTTTAAGATATAAAGGATGGTTAAAATTCTTCTTTTAGTTCTTGTAAAGAAAAAGAGAAAAATTAGGTTAAAGTGAGTTAGGAAGAAGATGGTAGATTAAGAAGATGGAAAAATTAGAAATGATATGTACAAAGAAATGGAAAAAGAATGATAAAAGAAGTGGTAGATTGTGGTTTTCTAAACTAAAGAATTAAAAGAAAAGAAAGAAACTAAAAGTTACTTACCCCTTTTGTGCTCATATATCTTGGATTCGTAGCTACGACTTACCTTGTCTTTGAAGGCGATCAAGCATGGCGTGTAGGATCTTCCCCATTCCCGATCTACACTAAGAATAAAAGGGCAAGTTATACTAGCAAGAGAATGGTTGTTCATCACCATAGGCCATCAAGGACACTTGCAATGGCGAAGCAGTCTCGAGGCTAATAGATTCACTTGGATTGCAACACATTAGAGGAGAAAAAATGAAAATAAGAGTAAAGAAGAAAAAGTAACTTTGATTCAATTCAAATAATAATGGAAGAAGAGATCACTTACACCAGTGTCACCTGCAGTACAATCTTGCTCTCTTTTCTCCATGAAATTATCATCTCCTCTCAGTTACATAAAGAAAATAAAAATTACATGAAAGAAAATAAAAACCTAAGTTACAAACTACAAATTAACCTAAGTTCTGCTCTCTGCTTGGTCGTTTCCCTTGCCTTTGAGATTGCAGGTATTTATAGAAGAAATGTAGAGGTTAGAGGAGTATGAAGATAGGGAAAGCTAACTATTTCTGAATTTGAATCCTCTCCTTATCTCCAAACTTGATTTGATGTTGATATTCAGTTCTGATCTGCAGTTTGTTGGCGTGGTGATTGCTGAATATCACTTATCAAATGATAGAATTAGAAATAGTGATCAACATAAGAGTTATAGCCCTGTAAGTCTTCTTTCTGGATCATCTTGAATTATCAGATTTGAGATTCAGTAGCGAAAGTTATGATTCAAATACTAAAATATATCCAGTCAGAATCTGAGTCAAACTTGCTTCATCTCATCTATTGATCTTCTCTCTATCCATTTATCTCTCTGTATTTGATATTATCCTCGGTTGATCTTTAGGTAACCAAAATAGATTTATAAAAATCTGAATTTTACCGGTTTTCATTTGGTGTTATCTTTCTGATTTGCTCTGATCTTCAGCTGAATATTTGCCCCAATCCTTGATTTGTTCTAACTAGATCTGGTATCATCCTCAGCTAACCAAATAGATCCACTTAAATTTGATTTTAACTAATATTTATTTGGTTTAATCCTCTTTCTCTTCATTATTATCTTCTGCAAAATAGATATTTAAGACAAGAAAATTAGCAGATTTATTACACGATAAATGTAGGAGTAATGAAAAGAATACAAAATATATGTATGATCAATATATATATATATATATATATATATATATATATATATATATATATATATATATATATATATATATATATATATATATATTATATATATATATATATATATATATAATATATATATATATATATAGGAATCTGTACCCCATTCGCCAGCTGAGAGAGATTCTCTCAGTTGGCGCAACGTGACTTAATTTCAACCACAATTTTGGGTGCTGGTACCATGGTCGCAGTTTTTTATGAGGACTGTGATTAAGTCACAGTGTTTTTATGAGAACTGTTGTCATGATCGCAGTCTTTTCTATTCTGAAGACTGCGACCAAGGTCGCAATCTTTTTCTGAGGACTGCGACCAAAATATATGATTTTTTAGGACTACGACCATGTCACAGTGGACTGCGATCATGTTGTAGTAAGTTGCGACCATATTGAAGTGATAGCTGAGAGAGTCTCTCTCAGCTAGCGGCTGAGGTACATTTTTCTCATACATATACATGTATGTATGTTTATAAATTTTAAGTATGTAAGTTTGAATCAAAATCCCAAGTTAAGAGCTATACGCATTCTCGAATATGCAAAACTTAGGAAGGATAATGATATAGGCTAAGATTTGAAAATCTCTACAAAGTAGATTATAGAATTCTTGATAAGAGATTGAACTTGATTATAAGAGTTTATGGTGACTAGAGAACTTATACATTAGTGATTCTTACCACTCCAAAAATATTTTATCTTTTTTAATTTTTATCTTTCTTTTCTATTTTCTTTATTTTTGATTATCTTTATTTTTAGTTATCCTTTTTATCTTAATCTCATCTTATCTTTTAAATTGTTTCATCAAATTTTGTGGGTGCAATTCACTGAAAACCCTCACGAGATAACACTCGTCGACTAGGATAACGTGGGGGCTTAACGGCTTGTTGCACATGCTAAGTACAATCGTGAGTCCTACGAAAGTGGATTACGATTTTATTTTTAGGATTTTTAGTTTTTCTTTTTCTTTTTGGATTAGGATTTTGCTCGAGGACTAGTAAAAATTAGGTATGAGGTGGTGATGTGTGTGCTTTATATACATGTTTTACATCACCTTTTATTCTTATTATTTGCCACATTTAATGCTGCATGGGTATTTTGTTAGTGTTATTTTATAGATTTTAGGTCAAGAGCAGGTTGGAAGGAAAGAAGGAATATTGGCGAATCGATGATATCAAGAGAACAAAAGAGATGTAAAACCAGAGATCTGATGCAAAGTTAGAGCATCTCAACAGAGCCTTTACGCAAAATCAGAAATTTCACAAAAATGAAGGACTGAAATGGACCATGAGTTTGGCCACCCAGCTGCATATTTCGGCTAAGCGGCCGTAAACCAGTCAATGAGAATGCCAACTCAGAGGTCAACAAGAGTTAAAAGTAGAGCTTCATTACAGTGAAAGTTTGCAAGCCAGCTGAATTTTCGGCCACCTTGCCAAACTATGCGACAATTGTGGATAGAATTTTTCTAGTAATTCGTGTAAATTTGGAAACCTAGGTTTTTGTATTCGATTAGGGCTCTAAAGCTCTCTATTCTATAAAACGCCGCCAAATCTCTTGTATCATATACAGTTTTTATCTCTCTTTTATTTTGAGCGAAAATCAAATAAAATTCTGCTGTTAGCCATTAAATCTTAGAGCGCCTTCAGCGAGGAATTCTTTATAAAAGCTTCATTTTTTGGGTGCTCTTTTACCTTTCTCTTTATTTAATTTTATTTTAGAAATTTGTAGCATGATATATTCTAATGATGTGTTATATTTTCTTGGCTATGAACTATTTTTTCGTAGTTAGGCATGATGTAGGGAGTGTATTGATGATATGATATTGCGTTTTGTGTAAATTCTACTACGTGCTTTGTGAAGTTTGAATCTTTTGCATGCTAAATTGTTAATCTTATTTTTTATGTTATAATTGGTGCGCACAATTAATCATAAGGCTAAGTTAGAGTCTGAAAGGAGATAACTTAGCAAAATCTTTTAGGATTAATAACCATAACTCGAAACGTTGAGAAATAAGAGTTATATAATCGGTAGGAATATCCATCACACTTAATGCATCTTCTAACTAACAATCTACTAGACCGAGAGATTGTAAATTCTAGATTTAGAAAATAGAATTAGTATTATTTGAGAGAAAATACTAATTAGGTTAGAAAATTCTAATTATTAGTAATGAGTAGAATGAATTAGCATAAGCATAATATTTTATCTGATTATAATTACGAAATCATTAACCAACTTCTTTTCATATATAAAGCAACCCGTTTTAGTAGTAGTTTATTCACAACATCTTCCAACTTAATTGATTATTCAAATAGAATTAGGAAAGATTAGTTGATACTTGAAACAACATTCCTCATGGGACGATACTCTATTTCACTCTATATTACTTGTTAACGATTGGTGCACTTGCCATTCGAATCACACCAAGTTTTTGGTGCCGTTGTCAGGGATTGTTTATCTTTACTAATATCAATATTGTTTGGCTGTAGTTTTACTTTGAAAAATTTATCTTTTTCTTTTTCTTTATTTCTTTCTTTTTCTTTTATTTCAGGTCTATGGAGTACAACAACTATCAATGGTCCTCAAATCTCATCAACAAAAAAATAAAAATAACCTTTGTAATTTAGGTTTTATTTTCTCTTTCTTATATAAAATTCTGACTTTGGAGAAGAAATTCTGGTGTTTTAGAAGAAGTAGATCAGAGGAGAAGCGGTAACATAGGATTAGACGTGATCCTTAAATTGGTATTATCCTTTCCTTTCTCTTTTAATCTACTATATGAAGATAAAAATCATGTTTATTGTTTTGCTTTGCAATTTATTTATCATGAACTAAATCTCCATATCTAGGGCATTGATGTAGGTAATTATTATGAAGAGTTAATCTTGTTGTTTTGTATTAGTTCTATGTTAATACTACGTTCTTCATGTTAGATTCTATGCATGTTAAGTTTTTATTTCCGTTCTTCATGTTATTAATTAATACGCGCAATTATATAGAAGGTTAGGTTTGAGACCGAGAGGAGATAATTACTAAATCTCCATATCTAGGGTATTGATGTAGGTAATTATTATGAAGAGTTAATCTTGTTGTTTTGTATTAGTTCTATGTTAATACTACGTTCTTCATGTTAGATTCTATGCATGTTAAGTTTTTATTTCCGTTCTTCATGTTATTAATTAATGCGCGCAATTATATAGAAGGTTAGGTTTGAGACCGAGAGGAGATAATTTAGTAATGCTTTATGAGAATAGAAATCACAACTTGATAAGTTGGGACATAAAAGTTGTGCAATCTTATAGAAAAATTCACCGTGCTTAATGCTTCCTCTAACTTGTAAATCTATTAGATTGAGCGATTGTAGGTTCTTATATTAGAGGTTAGAATTAAATTGCTCAAGAGAGAATATTAGTTAAGATAGGGACTTTCGATTGTTAATATGAGTAGTATTTAATTGCTAGCACCATCAACTTTTTGATTTGAATTATTAATTGTTGAAATCAATTGTCCTAGTGATTTTCCTATCCAAAGCCAACATCTTTCTTGTTATTTCACTTCCAAATCTATATTAAATTTGAGTTAATGTACCATTGGTACTTAATTAGATGACAATCCTCATTGGTTCGATACTCTACTCTATTACTTCATTACTTGTAAACGATTGATGCACTTTTAATTCAAATCACATCACATCGCATGTCCCGCGAGGTTAAGGCTAAAGTATTTTGTGCTAACAGCGAGGCTACAGCAGCCTCGCTTACATCATCATCATTGCTGGGTAATGCTAAGCTCGCCACATGCGAGGCTAAAATCAGAGCACCTCTGTGTGCTAATAGCGTTGCTGATTTAGTATCGCTCTTATTAATAACACCAAATGCTAAGGATCTCTGCCGCGAGGCTAGAGATAAAGAGCCATTGGATGCTAACAGCGAAGCTATTTTAGCCTCACTTGAAGGAAAATCTCTGCATAGCAAAGCTAAGTTCGCCTCCAAAGGCAGAACTAAAACAGTAGCTCTTGCAGAGCTACTTTGTCAGGAAAACTACCCTAGCTTTGCCTAAAGCCAAAAAGAAAGCCTTCAAGGCTAAGCCAAGGGCTTCTCAGCCCAAGAGGGCTAACTTTCAGTCTCCTCAAGTCTTTGTGATGGATCAGTTGGGTCTGGTTAACACAGACTTGAGAGACAATATGAGAAACAAGCGAAAACTTCGCTCTGAAAAACCTGTTCACATCTCGTCACCCTAGTGCAGACAAGCAGGGTGTCAACTTATGACTGTCCACTCCGTTCATGCTGTCTAGGAATGAATAATCCCCACAGCTTCTCCTCCAAGCCAGTAACTGGTATTCAACCGGCTGTCAATCCGAACTTCTGAGAAGCCCGAGTCCCAGAAGAAGGCAACAAAGGTGGTCCATCTTGTGTCAGCATCTGTTAATATGATAAGCAGAGGAAGGGATCTATTTTGGTCCCGACAGAGGAGATGATGGACCTTAACTCCTCCAGCCAGCTCCCCAGACTCTGATTATAGCCCCGACTTAAGTCAGGTTCTGTTGTACCAAGAGGGTGCCTTCCGAGGTAATCGCTCTAGGGTAGCAATATTCTACAACTACAGACAACCTTCTTCGTCAACCGGAGCTGTGTCACCAGCACTATTGAGGAATCTTTTCTAATAATCTGATGATAAGGAGGAAGCTAGTAGATATGCTTCTTCATCTACCATTAGCTCGGTACGAGTGGAGTTTGTATCTGCTAACATGGCTGGCAATATTGATGATGATCTCCGTCGATGAATGGAGGCAAGAGCAGACTTTCAGGGCTCAGCAGGAAGCTTTGGACAACATCCAGCAGATGTTAGCTAAACTCTTGGTTAACCATAACACCAATGATGCTGGTAGCAATCACGATGAAGAGAAGCATAACAATGATGAACGTTCTAAGACTGAGAAGTCGAAGGAAAGCTTCTTAATCGATGCCAAGGGCATCGAAGGAATCCAAGCTCAGATTGTATCCCTAGCCCAGAGGGATAAATTAAAGAAGGTAGGATGACTCATTTGTACCCGCTGGAATGAGATTCTGTGCCATACCCACCAAAGTTCAAGCCACCTACATTGCACACGTATGATGGTAAGAGCTTACCCAATAACTGATCTATGACTTTCACTCTTAAATTGGTAATATAATAGATAACGATGCCATTATGGCTAGACTATTCATCAGCACCCTTAAGGGGGGTAGCCTTTGATTGGTTCAGGAGCCTACCCAGGTGCTCCATCAATTCTTAGATTGACCTAGAAATCTGGTTCCTCTCATGATTCTATGAGGATGATACCGAGGTGACTATGGACAAGCTCCTCTCAATGGTCTAGAAAGGAGAAGAATCTAGCTCGAATACATTGAGAGGTTCTACAACCTTTTCTTATGTGTCCTGCTGGCATGCCATTGCCAATGTTGCTCCAGACATACCGGCATAACTTTTTCGACAGAGTGAAAGTTCCTATGGGAGCTGTCAAAACCCATACATGAAAGGAGCTTATGGAGAAAGCTGAGATAGCCAAGAAATCAACTAAGAAGTTTGAAACCTCAATGCCTAAGGGCAAATGAGGGGTCAACACCAAGGGGCGTGATGTAGCCCAATCTTTTCCATTAAAAAGGAAAGAAATCATGACGTTGAGCTATCAGGAATAACTCAGCCAAAGCAGAAAAGCAGCATCAATGGCAATCAAGAATTTAAATTTCCGCCAAGGTGTATTCCTTCAAAGACGAACACGTAGTGATGATTTTCCACTTACTTTATAAGGCTAACAAGCTCAAGTTACCCGAAGTTCAGTGACCTAATGAGATGGGGCATATAAATGATCCTAACTACTACCTCTTTCATAGGATGGTGCATCACCCTATAAGCAGATGCTTTGTCCTCAAAGATAAAATCCAAGCATTGGTGGATGCTGGAGTTCTGACTTTCAAGTCAGAACAAAAGAAAGTCACTGCTAACATGATAACTCTTAATTTTGGGACTTTTTCGAAAATGACAGTTCAAGATGAATTGGTTCCAGTCCCTAAAGCCAGATTGGATATCATCAACCCAATGACTGAAAACAAAAAGTTAAGGGCTTCATTCCAATGACGATAGAATCTGAAGAGATCATGTGAGTCCACCCAAATATTGTCCAAGATGAGTAATGGGAGATTAGCAAGCCTAAGCTCAAAAGCAAGTCATGCAATGTCGTCTCTCTCGCAACAGAAGATGACTCTGTGATTGTAGCCTCTCTCAGTGACTCAGAAGGAGAGAAGCTTTCCTTAGCAACACAGTCCGCCACCTCACAGCTGGTGGGTACATATTCTGGTAAACAGTACTTACGATACTATGACCAGACACCTGATAGAGCACCCCAACCAACGACATCGGGAACTGTTGCACTTGTCCAAACCCTAATGCCTAAGGATAATGAAAAACAGAAGGAGATTCGCTTTGATGAATCCTTGAAGAAGAATCCTTCTAGAGGACTTAACGCTCCTTTCTGCTTTGACATATTGACGCAATTGGCCAATATTTTAGCTCATATTATCCTGCACGAGCTACTCTACCTCTCAAAGAAAACTAGAGAGGCACTTAGGGATGCGCTTGCTGATTCAGAATCATTTTTGACACCAGTGCCAATTCTTACCAAGAATGATGGAATTTCATGCCCCAATGCCGTCTGGTACAACAGCAAGTACCATGCATCACCTTCACTCCTGAAGACATGCTCCTCAAGGACAACCGACATGAGAGGCCCCTATATTACACAAGATACATTGGGTCCACACACATTGAGAGAATATAAGTCGATCCAGGGTCTGCTTTGAACATTATCCCCAAGAGACTTCTTTATTTCTTGGCATCCTGTTGAGCAGGTTGTCAACCACGAGTACGACTATATATGGTTTTAACGCCAGGAGTGTCATCCTTTGGGTAAGATCCGTCTCCGGTGTCAAATTGCAGACTTGAAATCAGAAGTGACGTGTTACGTCATTAACGCCGACACATCCTACAACCTCTTGCTCGGACGACCTTGGATCCATGCCAATTGGATTGTATCTTCCACACTCCATTAATGCTTTAAATATGTGGATGACAAGGTGATAGCAGCACTGTGTTTGCTGAAATGCAGCAATTTAAAGGAGTGGAGAATTACTTTACTGATTCTCTGCTTTATAAAAAGAATGGTAAAGTCATGGAAAAACTGTTGCCTAATGACATCGATAGTGACAACGAAGCGGAGTCAGAATCAGGAGAAGATCCAGAGGTTTCTTTTGAGGAAGAACCAATTATAGCATATCTGAATGATCCTGATTGTAATAATTTCACTGACAATGGTGATGAATAGGTTCTTCATGAAAATGTCAATTTCAATTATTCTTTGTGTTGCGATGATATAAATAGTCCTATTGACATGAGTCTTCTACACATGCCCCTGCCTATGTCAATGATATGCATGTATATAGAGGAGAATGATGGGTCTGTATTTAAAGTTTCACCTTCTAAGAAGGACTAATCGCCAATCATATTTGGCAAAACTCAATATTGGATTACCGCATCTAACAATTCGGATGAAGACTTAGAGCGCCACAATTCTTTCACTATGCACAGTCGACGCACTATATGATGAAAGAAATGGGATACGACTTACATAGTGGTGAAGGCCTAAATTTTAAAATTAGATGAAGCATCCCTATATACCCTTTCGTACCGAAAGGAAAGCCTGCCAACTATTAGATCGGATTGGCGGGGTTTTGGGTATGTTACCCCATCCATTCAATTTAATTCAGAATCCAAGAAGTCTCTACCATCACATTCCTTAGACTCATTGGATTGGAAATCTGATGTATGTGTGGGGGTTGCCTTCAAGAACTCTTCGTCAACATGATGTTAACCTGTCAGGTGAAACCAGAAGAGGATATTAAGCCATTCGACACCGATCCATGGGCTCAACAACTTGATTTTCAATAGGAGAAGCGTTTTGAACAACGCGATCCTCCTACGGAAGATAAAGTAATCGAAATTAATGTCGGTGATCAAATATACCAGAAGCTCATCTCTATAAGCGAAAGTTTGTCGCCAACAGAGAAGAAAGATCTTATATCTCTTATAAAAGAATATATAGATGTCTTTGCTATTGGCCCAGAGGCCCTTCACCTTAGTTTTGATGATGACTAACTTATGAAGGTTAGTTTGCTAATGATCTTATGTTTAATAAGTTTCAGATATTGATCAAGATCTTAGTAGGTAATTAGCTTCAACAAAGGATTCAAAGCCAGTTTTAGAGCTAACACGTGTAGATTCAAGAGCTCGCGCGTTATGATCGCATCTAGCACTCCGATGGAGTCAAGCTCTTTGGGTTGAGTTTGGATCGAGTCGTCTTAAATATAAAGTTAACAAGAAGACTTGTATCTAGGTTTATTTAGTTTTATTTTAGATTTATATAAGATTGATTAGTCTTGATATGCTCAAGTAAACACACACACACACAAAAGTTCAAAAGTTTGTTGGTTTCGGTTTAACCGTTTTAGATTTTCAAGATTATATCTTTAGTTTTCAAGAATAGATAGAATCAAAACAAGTTTACTTAGTTTAAATGTATATTGGATTTCATCCATATACATTGATGGTTCAAATGTTTAGAAAAACTTATTTTGATGATTCTACTTCATGGTTTCAAGTTTTGGCTTTTAACAAAACTTATTTTGGGTTTAATGTCAAAAATATAGATATATCTTTTACATGTGTATTGGATTCTATCCATACACAATATGCTTCAAAAGTATTTAAATATCTTTTTTTGTATTTATACAAGTTTTGGAGAAAACATTTTTTCATTTCAAAGGTTGGTTTATGAAAAATATCATTTTTAGTTTAAAGCTTAATTTTCAAGCCTAAAAAATAGTTCAAATAGTTTGTAATATGTGTTGAATTTTTGTCACACATATTAGTACTTCAAATATTTATAAGAACTTATTTTTGTAGATTTTATTTGATTTTATGGAATTTTATGGTATTTAAAATCCAACTTTTCAAAACCTAAAATCCAGTTTCTGGGCTGCCTACGATCGACCGAGCGGTCGACCGAACTTGGGCTCGGTCGACTGAGCGGTCGACCGATGTTCACAAGACGTGCGCAAGCCTCTGGCCATTAGGCCAGTCGACCGCACAGTTGATCGATCCAGAGAGTCTGCTCTCTGGATCTGGCCTCGGTCGATGACCAGAGAGATAACTCTCTCGTTCTGGCCTCGGTCGAGCAGGCGGTCGATCGACAGTGAGAAAGTTCTCACTGTGCCTTGGGCCGATCAACCGACCGGTCGACCGACAACCCCAATGGTAAAAAATTTAACCGTTGGCGGTCGACCAACAGGCCTTTCTGGGCCTGTTCTGGATCTCAATAGCTATATTTTCAGGCCCAATAAATATGGGTCCATTGAGGGTTGTTTTAACCAAGATTTCAAGAGCAATTTTTTCACCTTCTCAAGTGTTTTAACAAAGTTTTCAAAAGAGTTTTGTGCCAAAATTCTCTATCTTTATTTGTTTTCAAAGTTTTGAAAAAATCAAAGAAAAATAAGTTTTGGGAAATCTATTTAGTTCTACATTTCTTACATTTATCAAGAAGATTTTTCAAGTATTTACTTTGTATTTTCTTTTTCAAACACTTTTTTCCTCACATACTTGAGCTATCATCTTAAAATTTATCTTTATGATCTTTGTATTGTGAGAAAATTGTTTGTGATCCTTGAAAATCACCAAGAGAGTTTGTGATCATTGGATCACCAAGATTGTAACCTTTGCTTTGTGCCTGGCATAGTGCCCACCTCTTGTGTAGAAGTTTGCGTTTGAGGGAGTGCAGTTGTGTACTCCTGGTGTTGAGTTGTAGTTCCTCAGTAGAGGTTCCTTTGTGGAAGGTCCTGTGTGATCATAGTGAAAATATTTCTATGTGAAGGCGGGGACGTAGAGCAGTGGCTCGAATCTTAAAACATATCCTTATATTTGTGCTTGGATCTCTCTTTCTCATCTTGTATTGCTTTTATTGTTCATATTCATATGCTAGATATTGTTTGTGTGTCACACTTGTGTTCAACCAAGAGAGCTTTTAAAGCACCTCAACCTTAATATAGAGAAATCTAGAGGAGTAGTTTCAGAGCCTTTCAAGGAGAATTCAGTCTCACTCTTGGTTATACACTTAGTGAGTTAGCAATTAGTTTTTAATTCCACATCATTCATCATTAAATTTGCACCACACCTATCCACCCCCCTTTAGATATACTTTCAATTGGTATCAGAGACTACGCTCCTGATATTCGATTTAACCACCTAGGAGTGTGAATCTTGGATTGCTAATCTAATTAGTTGATTTGCACATATATAGTTTACGCTCATGAATTTTCTTTCCCCTCCCATGTATGATGTTTCCAACATTGATATGTAAAAGTTTAAGATGAGTGCATACTCAAAGCCCTACGATTGCATGTTTATCTTGCCACTGTCAAGAAATCTTGTCTTGAAAATGACAAGTACCTAGAAGCTAATACACAAGCCATGGAGGCACTTAGGCACACACTTAGCAAAGATTATTTTTCTTTGATTTCTCATTGTGATTCAGTTTTTACAGTGTAAAACACATTGACCTCTCCCAAGCAACAAACGACGAACAATTTGGAGAAGGAATCTAGTGGAGATGAGTCTGACCAAACTTGCTTCATGGTCGAAGAGAATGACTCCCTTGAGGTAAACTTGGACACCCAACTAGATGATTGTACTAGTTCTTCAAATGATGATCATGCTATGAATGCACATGTTTTAAATGAAGAACTATCCATGTTTTATAAAACTTGCTTTCAAAGTACAAAGCTTTGAAAAGCAAGATTTTGATTTAAAATAAGAAAATAAGAATTTATTTTCTAAACTTGATTTAGTTTTGCAAGAGAGGGTTGAGATTTCAAGTGAAAGAGATTCCTTGAAAATCAAACTTGACATTGCTTTAAAAGAAAACAAAATTTTAAAGAATAAAAA
This sequence comes from Agave tequilana, assembly GCA_038442645.1. Classification (NCBI taxonomy): domain Eukaryota; kingdom Viridiplantae; phylum Streptophyta; class Magnoliopsida; order Asparagales; family Asparagaceae; genus Agave; species Agave tequilana. The sequence goes on from JAVJIF010003864.1 coordinate 107,512, forward strand.
TGATTTTGATATTGTTTTGAAGAACAATGATGTTTATCTTTAAAACTTGAATTTGTTTTAAACAGAATGATTCTTTATAAAATAAAATTGTTTTAATTTCAAAGGAATTAGAATGTATTTCAAAAGAAAAAGATTCTTTGAAAAATAATTTTGCTTTCCATTCTTATCATGCTTCTATTGATACATCTCCTAGTGATAAGAATTTTATTGCATGTTCCACATCTTCTTCTATTGAAAATGATATACATGTTTTGAAGAAGAGTGTAGATTGTTTGGACTCTACTTTGAGCCAATGTGTCATGGATCACAAAAGATTGGAATCTATGTTTTGAAAGATACATATTCAACATATGCATACACACCCATCACGGCATACACATGACACCATGTATGCTCATGTATACACTTGTACACATTGTGGACGTATGGGCCACCTTGCAAGATTTTATTATGATAAGTTAAATGTTTTAAATTTTGTAAATAAATATGTTTCAGTTAGGAAAGGTGCTAACTCTCATAGACCCAAGAAAGTTTGGGTACCAAAAATCATCCCTATTCCATTTGATATAAGTATGGACTCTCACAAGACGTGAGAATGTTGGTGCCTTGATGGTGAATGCGTTCGAGCTAAAAGATCATATTTATAAATGCATCACTTTCAAGGGTTTTTTGGTGGAAAGACCACCTTGGATTAGAGACATAGAGATTAGTTCACTCAGTTTGGTAACTATCTCTTACTCCTATTTTTGTTTACATACTTTTATCATTAATTTTTAGCATGTCATATTTTCATGCTCATTATGTTAAATACAATGTTTATTAAGTTTGTGATATACATGTATAATATTTGAGATACACTCATGTTTATTATTTTCATACTTGTTTGTGTTCTCAATTATTGTTTAACTATTATGTATAACCTAGTGATAATAATATTTGCATTTACCCTAGTGATCATATTTGTTTACGTTTTTGTGTTTTATGTTTTGATTACATGTTTAAATGTAAATTCTATCAAAATTTGTTATTATACATGTACAACTAGTAATCTACACTTGATTATTATGTGTTTGTGCTTTATTGCTCATTTGTACTCATTAGATGTATTCGTATAACCTAGTTTTGATGATTCTTATATTTATACTTATTTTTCTATTTTTGTACATGTTTTATGTTTTGCTTCATGTATATGTTAATTTTGTCCAAAACTATAGATATACATGTCTATCCTAGAGCCAATTGCCTTCATGCAGTATTCTTTTATGGACTCGTTTATATTTAGGAGGATATGTATGTATACTTAAGTTTAGACAAAACATACACAACTTGTTTAGTTTTGATGAAAATTAACTTTTTTATAATTTCATATTTTTGATAAAAATGATTCATGTTTATGATAAAAGAATTTTTTTTTGATTGAGCTTTATTGCCTATCTCCATGATTATATTCATTACATGATTCTTACACTCTATGTTTGGTGTTTACTCATTATTTTTATTTCATGAGCATATATGTGCTTTATTGCTATTTGAGTGTTGATGATCATGAGATTTTCATATTTTATGGATACATATTTGTTTTATTTCTTACTTGAAGGATTTCAAATTAATTTTAAAAATTACTTTAATTTAGTTCATTATTCTTCAATTGGTAGAGTTTTCAAATATGTTAAAATATTTTCAAATCATATTTTTTTTGAAAACCCCTACCATCAAATGGCGGTTGGATGGGCGACCTATCTTGTATACCCTAAATGAATATCTTTCAAATATGTACATGATAAGGTGGTAATTATGAGTTATACACTTGATTTCCAATGTATTTCATTTTTGTATATCATACTCATACGTGTTTTATATATATGTATGATTCAAATTTCAAGTGGCACTTCCAGTTTTGTACACACACACATATGATTTTGATTGTGCTTATGTTACAATGTCCATACATACTTTAAAGCATAAATTGATTTCATACTAAGCTTTATGTTCTTAATGATAATTGATATCTTTACAAGCTTATGCATTATTTTTATTGGTATGTCATCAAGCGGGAGAAAAATTCTTGTTTTATCTTTCAATTGCTTTTATTTTCAATTGGCATCTTACTTTCACTTTAATGATGAAAAATATTTTGTTTGGTATATGCTAACATTTTCATTATTGGTATCAATAATCTTCAATTGGTATTATTCTCAATTCGGTAACTTTATTGCAAAATAGTTTTAGTATTCACCTAAAAAATTTGGATTTTACTTTCAATTGGTATCATGCCTTTCTATTGGTATCAATTAGTAAGAAAAAGATTGTTTTACTTTCAATTGGTTTCTTTCAATTGATTATTTTTTATTGGTATCAAAGTTTTGTTTAAAAATATGGTTATTGGTATTGTTTGTTTTTCTTCACCCCTTTATTGATAAGTGATAAAAAGGGGAGAAAGATTTGGGATTATATCTGCATGTTTTATTATTTGTTTATGCATATATATACATGTATTTTATGATTCTCATTGCATATTTTTTATTATTGTTTATTGATATTTCGAGCTTATATTACATATCTATAAGTTTTATTGTTATGCATAAGTTAAAGGAAAGCTTCTATGAAGTTTATTCTTAATCTATGCATATATAACCTCATAAGTTTTGTCATCATTAAAAAGGGGAGATTATTGGCCCAGACGCCCTTCACCTAGTTTTGATGATGACTAACTTATGAAGGTTAGTTTGCTAATGATCTTGTGTTTAATAAGTTTCAGATATTGATCAAGATCTTAAGAGGTAATTAGCTTCAATAAAGGATTCAAAGCCAGTTTTGGAGCTAACATGTGTAAATTCAAGAGCTCATGCGTCAAGATCGCATCTACCACTCGGATGGAGTCAAGCTCATTGGATCGAGTTTGAATCGAGTCCTCTTGAAGATGAAGATCGACAAGAAGACTTGTCTCTAGGTTTGTTTAGTTTTATTTTAGGTCTTGTATAAGATTGATTAGTCTTGATATGAAACACACACACAAGTTTAAAAGTTTATTGGTTTTGGTTTAACCGTTTTGAATTTTCAAGATCATATCTTTAGTTTTCATGAATAGATAGAATCAAAATAAGTTTACTTGGTTTATATGTATATTGGATTTCTTCCATATACATTGATGGTTAAATGTTTAGAAAAAACTTATTTTGATGATTCTAGTTCATAGTTTCAAGTTGTCTTTTAACAAAACTTATTTTGGATTTAATATCAAAAACATAGATATATCCTTTACATGTGTATTGGATTCTATCCATACACAATATTCTTCAAAAGTGTTTAAATATCTTATTTTTGTATTTATACAAATTTTGAAGATAACAAATTTTCATTTCAAAGGTTGGTTTATGGAAAAAGACCGTCTTTAGTTTAAAGCTTAATTTTCAAGCCTGAAAAATAGTTCAAAAAGTTTGTAATAAGTGTTGAATTTTGGTCATATATACTTATTTTTGTGGCTTTTATGTTATTTTATGGAATTTTATAGGTATTTAAAAGCCAACTTTTTAAAACCTAAAATCCTGTTTCTGCGCTACCTACGGTCGACCGAACCTGGGCTCGGTCGACCGAGCGGTCGACCAATGTGCACAGGACGTGCACAAGCCTCAGGCTATTGGTCCGGTCAACTACACGGTCGACCGATTCAGAGCGTCTGCTCTCTGGATTTGGCTTCGGTCGACTGACCTGAGAGACAACTCGCTGGTTCTGGCCTTGGTCGATCGGACGGTCAACTGACAGTGAGAAAGTTCTCACTGTGCCTTGGGGCGCTGACTGACCGATCGATCGACAACCCCAATGGTCGAAAATCCGACCGTTAGCGGTCGACCGACAGGCCTTTCTGGGCCTGTTCTGGACCCCAACGGCTATATTTTCAGACCCTATAAATATGGGTCCTTTGAGGGCTGTTTTAATCAAGATTTTCAAGATTAATTTTTCCCACCTTCTCATCAATTTTTAATAAAGTTTTCAAAAGAGTTTTTGTGCCAAAATTCTCTATCTTTATTTGTTTTCAAAGTTTTAGAAAAATCAAACAAATAGAAGTTTTAGGAATTCTATTTAGTTCTGCATTTCTTACATTTATCAAGAAGTTTTTCCCAAGTATTTTCTTTTCCAAACACTTTATTTTCTCACATACTTGAGCTATCATCTCAAAATTTATCTTTAGGATCTTTGTATTGTGAGAAAAATTGTTTGTGATCCTTTGAGATCACCAAGAGAGTTTGTGATCATTAGATCACCAAGATTGTAACCTTTGCATTGTGCTTGGCTTTGTGCCTACCTCTAGTGTAGAGGTTTGTATTTGAGAGAGTAGTGTTGTATACTCCTGGTGTTGAGTTGTAATTCTTCAGTGTAGGTTTCTTTGTGGAAGGTCCTGGGTGGGCATAGTGAAAGTCCTTCTGTGTGAAGGCGGAGACATAGAGCAGTGGTTCGAATCTCGAAACATATCCTTGTGTTTGCGTTTGAATCTCTCTCTCTTATATCTTGCATTGCTTTTATTGTTCATATTCCTATACTAGATATTATTTGTGTGCCACACTTGTGTTCAACCAAGAGAGATTTTAAAGTACTTCAACTCTTAATCTAGAGGAATCTATAAGAGTAGTTTCAAAGCCCTTCATGGGGAATTCGGGCTCACTCTTGATTATACACTTAGTGTGTTAGCAATTATTGTTTAATTCCGCATCATTCATCATTAGATTAGCACTACACCTATTAACCCCCTTCTAGGTGTACTTTCAATTGCTTTGAACTACGAAGATATGCCCAGTCTCGATCCTCAAGTGGCCATGCATTGTCTCAACATCAAACTGGATGCTAAGCCGGTCAAACAAGAGCAATGACGCTTCCGACCTGAAGTCATAGAGGCAATCGAAGCTGAAGTTAAAAAACTTATCGAATGTGGCTTCATTCGAGAGGAACAGCACCAAGATTGGGTCGCTAACATTGTGCCCGTTCTTAAAAAAGAACAGAATGATCCGAGTCTGTATCGACTTCTGCAATCTTAATATAGCATGTTCTAAAGATGAATTTTCGTTACCTCTCACGGATGTCATGATTGACAACACTTGTGCTTTTGAAAGAATTCTTTTATGGATGGCTTTTTAGGGTATAATCAAATCAAGATGTGCCTAAAAGATGAAAAGCATACGTCATTCTGAATAGCGTTGGGTGTGTTTTGCTATACGATTATGCCATTTGGCTTAAAGAATGTAGGTGCCACCTACCAACGTGCGATGAGTACAATCTTCCATGATCACCTACGAAATGGAGTGTTATGTTGACGATAATGCAATCAAAAGTCGTGACAAGAACAACCATTTCCTTAATTTGAGAATGATGTTCGATCTCATGCGAGCTCACCAGTTGAAGATGAACCCGACAAAGTCTTTCTTGGGAGTTTCAACTGGTAAATTCTTTGGATTCATTGTCACATCCACAAAAATTTATCTTGATCCCGATAAGATCAAAGCCATCAAAGATATGAAGCCTCCGAAGAATCTCAAAGAACTTAGAGATTTATAAGACAGGCTGGCATACATCCATAGATTATCGTAAATCTATTAGGTCGCTATCAACCATTTACACGACTAATGAAGAAGGGCCTGTCTTTTGTCTGGGACGACGCTTGTCAAAAAGCTTTAGAGGATATCAAAGCATACCACACTAAGCCTCCGGTCCTGACATCTCCTGTTTAAGGGAAACCATTCTTACTCTATGTAAGAGCCCTGGACTATTCTTTAGGTGCTCTGATCGCACAGAAGAATGATGAAGTCTATTATCTCAGCAGCACCTTGATTGGGGCTGAAAGTCGCTATAACCCAGTCGAAAAGGAGCGTCTTGCTCTCGTCTTCGCCATCCAGAAGACACGAAATTACTTGGTCGGGTAGACCTTTTATGTCATTTCAAGAGTCAATCCTATATGGATTTTTATGACAAAGCCAGGTTCTCTAAACTCTAGAGTGGCTAATTAGGCCGTACTACTATCCCAATATGACATGACCTTCGTACCCCAGAAAGCCATTAAGGGCCAAGCCCTCGCAGACTTCTTAGCAGCTCATCTGGTTTTAGAAACTTCAATGCTACATGAAGATATTCCGGGTGAAGTTATCGAAGCCAACATGACTTGAAACGATGATGTATGACAACTGTTCTTTAATGGTGTATCAAGAACCGGACCAAAGGGCAAGATTGTCACCGGAGTGGGGGTTGTATTTATCTCACCTGAGAATCACATCCTCTCTCGTGCATTCTTGCTAACAGAATCTTGTTCTAACAACGTAGCTGAGTACAATGCTTTGCTCATTGGCCTCCAGCTCGCTCATCAAATGGGGGTACGATATCTTGAAGCTTATGGTGGTTCCAAGTTGATCATTAACCAAGTCAAGTGTGAATATGAGGTCCGTCATGAAGACCTAATACATTATCTCCATGCAGCCATTCAGTTGGATAATACATTTGTATCTCACCTTCAAAATACAAAGGCAGATGCTCTAACTACAGTAGCAGCTACGCTGGCTTTACCTGCTGATACCAGTTATCGTCTCATAGTGGCACCCGTCATCTCTTCTGTCTGAAGTATAGTTTAAAGGTTAGCGAAGTTTATACAACCTCAACAAACTTCGAAGCAAGGGACAGGAAATTCTCGATCATTGATTATGCCTTGCACGACATATTTCCCAATGACCCTAGGGAAGCAATGTCTATTCGATGAAGATCCACTTGGTTCTATTATGATGCAGTGGTAAAGACGCTATATCGCCGTTCATATGACGGTATACTTCTTCATTATTTATCCAATTCGGAAGCGCAAGAAGTAATCAAGGAGGCTCATGGTGGCATATGTAGAGCTCATCAACTAGGTCCAAAGCTCAAGGATCGATTACACCGACTTGACTATTATTGGCCGACTTGATCACTGACGTGGTTAAATATGCAAAAAGGTGCAAGGCTTGTCAAATCTATGTGGATTTTTTACACTAACCCCCAGAACTGCTCCATCCCACAGTCGTAGAATGGCCATTCAAAACTTGAAAAATTGATGCAATAGGACTTTTCAGTCCTCCATCAGCTAGAGGTCATCGGTTCATCCTTGTGATATTTGATTACTTTTCAAGATGGGCAAAAGCCGTACCACTTGCTGAAGTTAAAACGACTAACGTCATCAACTTCATCAAACAAAATGTCATCCATTGATTTGGTGTTCCCCGAAGGATAATCTATGACAACAGCCATCAATTTTAAATTATTCTATTAGTTTTGTGATAAGTACCGAATTCAGAATGTCGCCTCGATCACATACAACCCCGCTGCCAATAGGTTAGCAGAAGTATTCAATAAGACAATCATCAAGCTCCTCAAAAAGTTCATCTCTACAAGCAAATGAGATTGGAATGAGAAGCTCAGTGAATATCTTTGGGCCTATTAAACTACGGTCTGAATCCCAACAGGCAATACTCCTTTTTCTCTGGTATATGGGTGTGAAGCAATTATATCCCTAGAGATTCAGATACCATCACTTCGTGTTGCTCTGGAAACCAAGATGACTGACAAAGACAACTATTGGTTACGTATCAAAGAGCTCGAAGTGCTAAACGAGAAGCGATTACAGGCTCAATAGCGTATTGAGCTTTATCAGGCTCGAATCTCAAAAGCCTTAAACAAAAAAAGTCAAAGAGAGAATTTTTCAGAAAGGAGATTTGGTCTTTGTAGCAGATGACCTATGGTCATGACATATGAGTCCAAAGGTAAATTTTGACCTAAATAGAAAGGACCATTTGTAGTAAAAACAGTTTACTCAAATAGAGCATATCGCCTGTCAAATCTGAATGGTAACACGCTTATGATGCCGGTCAATGACAAATTCTTAAAGAAATATCATCCATGATCAAGTTAACATTGTACATCTGATCATCAAGCATCCCCATGAAGTCAAGCTGATCAAACAACAGGAGATAACACTGCACGGTGTCAACATTAAAGACACCAGATAAGCTCCATCAGGAACGTTAGTTGCTAACTGATATCCCTACGGAATTACATAAAGTAACAAAATGATCCTATGCCTTTAATGGCCAAGATAGAGGGAAAATTTGGCTCTTAAGCCCAACAAAAAAGTCCTCAATAACTCATCATATTGAGGAGAATAACATGACTAACCCAACTCAAATAGTAGTTGGTAAAGGCTTACCGAACCTGTTGATAGATGAGGATTTGCTAAAAATCCTAACGGAAACATGATCCCATTTGATTCCTCGAGAATCTTCTACTAATTCTATCCCCATCAGGATTGCTTTAATTCCTAAACAAGTTTTAGGGACACCATCTCCTATATCCTGGCAGAATTCTCTAGCAATATTCTTACATTTTGCAGAGAACAATATCTTCTTCCAAGGTCCCCTACTAATTCCTATCTATGGAATGGTAGGACCACAGAAGGCTGTATTCATTTCCTCAATGAAATGAATCGTAGATCAAAACTGTCATGCTTAATACTCACACCTCTGACAGTAAAACCTTTTGAGTATCCCTGGCGGATCTTGCTAACATCTCTATTAGATTAAACTCCACTTATCATTCTCTTCAACAGAATGGCTGGTCCACTCAAATTGCTGTTATGTTCAAACATCTCTAGCAGTAAATGAATCCTTGTCAAGTTAACACTATACCTCTGACAAGTCATTTTTATAAAACCCAAGTGGAGAAGTTGTCACGATCACTTTGGACAAAATCTCCTTCTAATTCCCCCTCAGGGAATTTGGTTATTACTTTAATGATTACTTCTGACAACGTTTTGGGAAACAATCATCTCCCTATCGAATTCCCATAGAGTTCTTTATGTCACGTTAATGATTACGTCTGACATCTTAGAGAATGCTAAACTCTCTATAGCCTCTTATGAGATTCATTTTCTAACTCCTCGGCGAGTTTCTAATAGACTCCCCTCGAAGTCAATGATTACCATTTGCAGTCCCTAGTGGACTCTTCGATTGTTACGTTAACAATATATCTCTGACAATTTCTTTCAAATGATTCCCCAGCGAAACACCATTGTTATCACGGAATTCAAAATCAAATCACATCCCTAGTGGCATAACTTTTTTTCCTTTCATGTCCAGTCTGTCACCTCTGAATGGTAAAAAAATCTGAGCTTGATGGTTTCTAAATCGGTTATGTCCATATTATCTCTGAACAGACAGATAGCTAAGTCTCATTTTGTAGTTCAGTAGGGACTGCTCTTTTGTCGTCATGTCTAGTTCATTACCTCTGAACGGTGGGACTCTGAGTCTGGTAAATCCAAATCAGTTATGTCCAATTAACCACCTCTGAACAGACGTCCATAGCCTTGTTCTCCTTTCCCTCGTTAGGGTAGGGAGTTGTAGCTGTCAAGTTAATATGACTACCTCTGAACAGCGGATTGTGAGCCTAGTGTCTCTTAGTCGGTCATGTCCAAACTACCTCTAAACTGACGGGTGCCCAGTCCAATTCACCTTTGCAGTCCCCAGTGGGCTAGCTAGTAAGTTAATATGACTACTTCTCACAGTGGATTCAAAATTTAGTGTCTTAGTCTATCCTCACCTCTAAATAGACGAGTCTCTAAAACTAGGTTCACCTTCATTTTGCCGTCACGTGTAGTCTGTCACCTCTGAATGGCAGAATTCTGAGCTTGATCACTTCTCAATCGGTCATGTCCAGTCCATCATCTCTGAACCGACAGATAGCCCAGTCTCCCTTTTTTGTTTACTGTTATGTCCAGTTAGTCACCAGTGAACAGTAAACACTCTGCGTCTGGTAATTCCTAATCGGTTATGTCTAGTTCATCACCTCTGAACCGATGATTACCCAATTTCACCATTCTTTATCATTATATCCAGTTTATCACCTCTGAATGGTAAATCTCATGTATGACGATTTCTAATCAGTTATGTCCAGTTTGTCACCTCTGAGCTGACGGGTCTCCAGACTTAATCTTTTTGGATTTACTGATCCCTAATGAATTCCTAAATCTACCTTCTTTTAATCCCTAGTGGATTCTTATATTTGACTGATATTATTATATTTTTAACCTCTGAATAATTTCAGACACATTTGTAATTTCTTCAGAAATTCAACTTGGTGAATTCTCGCCCTTTTAGTTGTTTCAAAAGAACTTGCATATTAAGACTAAGTTCCTTTGATGGATAACTTATAATACTTATGGGTAATTACATGAACAAACATAGAAGAAGACATGGAGAAGAGCAAATGAGTAAAAAGTAGAGATTTTATTGAATCAAAAAGGAAGATACATTGATGATACATCAAGATTGTTTCTCATACAAATTAGTCTTTACTTCAAAAGCAGACAACTCATTGCTCTACATCCAGAACAATAGATCTACTTCCACTCTTTAGAATAATGGCGTTTCTTGAAGTCAAAATGCAACGGGTCATTCTGATTCCACCAGACCAACTGAACACGAAAGGCCTTCCCCTCACGAGGCCATAACCCTTCGCTTAATGGAAGATTTTGCCACCAGAAAGTCATCCAATGAGCATGAGTTCTTCTTTGCTGTCACTTTTTTGAACAAGATTGGTGAAGAGATGATCTGAGACCTTACTGGTTACATCTCCTTTTCTATAACCTTCAAATGTTCTATGCAGAGACCCAACAAAGGCGAAATATTGGAGGAAGCAATGACGCAAGTCTCCATATACGTTGAGCTTATTATCACAAGTTTGCAACTAAGTGGGTCATCCTGGATAAGTAACCATCAGCTGACGCCTGGTGTGATAATTCTAAATACAAGATTGGGTCTCCTAAATATGATCCTTCCCCTGAACATGATCATGGAAATGATCCGCAAAATGTACGTTGGTCTCCTCCTGGAATTAGTGTCGCCTGCTCAAGTATGTTCTTCCTATTGATAAGTAAAGCCTGGACTTGAAAATGAAAATGCAAACTCACGTCCACCTTCGTCACCAAGTCGAAGAGATTGTTCAATGGTTCGAGTGTTATACATTGCAAAAAAAGAGAGAGAGAGCAAATCTGTTAGCCTCGGGTAAAAGGGAAAGTACTAAGTCAAAACCTAGCTTCCTGAGTGAAACTGCCAGATCCAACTTTGCTCTAGGATTAAGCTTCGCATTACACGGAGGCAAAATGCTAGCTTCACTGAAAGGCTTGAAAGGCACTTATGCCTTCAGAAAGGCCAAGGCATAGCCTTGCCTATATGGCAAGGCTAGCCTCACCTTAAAAAGGCTAAGGCATAGTCTCGCCTATACGGCAAGGCCAGCCTCACCATATATGGCAAAGCCAGCCAGGCCTGAAAAAGGCCAAGGCATAGCCTCACCTATATGGCAAGGCATAGCCTCGCCTATATGACAAAGCTAGCATGGCCTGAAAAAGGCCAAGGCACAGCCTCGCCTATATGGCAAGGTTAACCTCGCCTGAGAAATGCCTTCGCCTAATCAGGCAAGTTTTAGCTTCGCCAGGAAGCTTGAAAAGGTTAAAAACCTTTCTCCAAAAATTCACCAAATGTATGATCAAGTGAATTCAATCCCTGAAATAACTGAGGGAGATAAACTCCCTAAAATCACTAATTACTTAGTGGAGTCTCTGAACAGCCGAGACTCACTGGCTATTGGTCGAGTGACGACCGAAGTGAAGGCCTCCATTGCCTCAGGGGCCTCGGCCTGCTTATCGGGTTGGTGAGAGGATGCCATGCATCTCGATTTAGAGAGATGGAAAGGGTGAAGACCCTGACGTTTTCAAACTCAGAAGAGAGGGGGAAAATGCCCTGCTGAAGTCTTAATATAAAGAGAAAATTGTTTCTCTAGAAAAGGACTATAAGAGCCCTATTTATAGGCCCTATGGCCTAGCCTCGCCGCTTTTGCTTCAAATTTCAGAGACCATTGAGGCTAAAGCACTCGAGTGTTTAGCCTCGAGGAAGGGAGTAATCTCCCTCGTAATGCATGCGAAGCTATTTAGACTTGAAAATGGGAGTAACCTCTCTCATAATGCAGGCGAGACTAAAGCACTTGAGTGCTTAGCCTCGGAAAAGAAGTAACCTCACTCATAACGCATGCGAAGCTAGCACTAAGCAGCGCTGACAAGTCAACTTCGCTTTGTAAGCGAAGTTATCTAAAATAACCCTAAAGGCGAGGCTAATTCAGAAGCGAGGCTATTTCAGCCATGAAGGCAAAGCTAAGTTCAACCATGAAGGCGAAGCTAAAATTTACATATATGTGGTCTTTTCTTCAACAATCAAAGCAATTCAAAGTATTTCATAATCTGAACTATCTCATTGCAAATCTACGAAAACTTTAAAGAGGATTTTGTTGACACTCAAAAAGACAAATTTCCCAGTAGCACTTCAACTGTTCCGAATGATATCCAAACTTGTCGACATTTACAAAAGAGGAGATACAGATAAGCTGACGACCAGGTCTGCCCATCCTCAGAGACAAAGTGATGACTTAAAGCTTGTTGATCCAGTAAAGCAGACAGTAAGTCAAGTATCACCTGTAAAGAGGCCTGACCCTAATCAGGCCCAAGACGATAGCTTCACTTGAAGCTCTTCATGACTCCGCAAAGAGCTAACCATCAGCTCCTCAGCGAGCTAACTTACAGCTTCGCTTGAGGCTAATTCTAGCTTCATTTAAAGCAAATTATAGTTTCGCCTGAAGCTTTCTAATAGTTTTGCATGGAGCTCTCTATAGCTCCCTAGAGAGCTAACTTACAGGTTTGCCTGAAGCTAATTATTGATTCACCTGAAGCTTTCTTATATTTTCACATGAAGCTCTTCATAACTTCACAGAGAGCTAACTTATAACTTTGCCTAAAGCTTTTCTTATGAGTTTTGCTTGAAAATCTTCATAGCTCTGCAAAGAGCTAACCTTCAGCTTCGCTTGAAGCTAATTATAACTTTGCTGAAGCTAATATTATCTTTGCCTGAAGCTTTCTTGTAGTTTCGACTGAGGAGTTGCGCTAGCTTCGCGCGAAGCTAATTTAGCTTCACTTGAAGCTTTCTGCACCCCTTACGGGAGGGTTTGCCAGGTCAACACTTGACCAAGTATTTAGTGGGCTAACACCAATACTTTAGTGGGGTTAATGCCACTTTAAATGGGTAGCTACATTCGCCCACTTCGTCCCACATAAGTAGAGACAGCCAGGTCAAATGACCATTTTTTAGGCTCACACGAGCCTGTCTAGCCTCGCACGAGGCTTGTACTTAGCTACATACAAGGCTTTACAGCCCCAAGCGAAGCTCAAAATAGCCTCTAACGCAAGGCTAACTGACTGTTACAGTCTTGCTGAATTTTAAGGGCATTTACGCCCCACAGAGCCTATAAATAGCTCATTCTTGGGATGAGCTCAGGACTGGTTGGCTCGCTAAAGATCAAGACATCAAGAAGTAGAGGCTAAAAGAGAGAAAAAGAGCCAACTCTTTTACTATCAAGATATTCAGAGAATCATTTCTCTAAATTTATGGTGCTAATATCCTAAAACCTTCCTCTCTCAAGGAATCATTGGAACCAGGCGAGAAGAAATTCTTTCAGACTCCATAGATCGCATCGTCAATAAAACAAAGTGGTCATGCGCTGACCAGACTTCTACCGGCACACTTTTCCAGAATCTCAGAAGAGACACTTGTATTTTTTTTAATTACTTATAATTTTCTCTTCAAAATTTTATAAGTTTTCCCTATATTATTGATTTTCAATGGAAAACAGTCTTGACATCCATTTGGTAAATGGACATGTTATGTGATTGCATCTCAATTTTGCATTATTATTATCACATTTGCACATTTATTCTTAATTATTCTTTATTAACTTTTCTATTTAAGCCTCTTTTTGATTATGGTGTGCAGTTACTTAAACGGGAAGATAAGGATAGAGGAATCTTCTTTTTATCCCTAATCCTATTTAAATTTGTATTTTAATTTTAATCAATTTGAAATCAAGATGAGAAAAGGATATATCATCATCTTCACATTTCAAATTCAAAATCAGAAGATATATTTTCAGAAGATGGATGGGATAAAGTTAATCCTAAATGGAGATAAGGAGAATAATTCAAATTAAATTCGGATTTAAGAATAACTTGCTCCCTCAGTTATCTAAAAATAGATATTATCTTCAAATTCAGAGTTCAAATAAAGATTCCGAGGATATATCTTCAGATGGACGGATGAGACGAAGCCAGGGTCAACAATGCATACCCATCCACCCTCCTTTTGCCACGAAAACGCGGCAAAAGTCGCGTTTCTGTGGCTTTCTATTAGCCTCCTTTGTGATAGTTGGGTGTATGTGTTCGATTGGGATTCTACTTCCTATTTCTCCTATAAATACTACCCTAGAGGCAGCAGCAAAGGGCATCTCAGATATATTCTAGAGATTTTAACTTAAGATTTTTCTAGTTTCTTCTCCGAATTTCTTTTGTAATTTTTTGGGTTTAGTTTAGTTCAAGTTTGTAAAGAAAGAGGAGGCTTTTTTAACTGAAGGTGACAACATCAATGACAAGATTTTTCTATTCTTCTTTCCAATTTCTATTTTACTGTTATTTACTTACTTTCTTTATTTACTTACTTTCTCTTCTTTTTTATCATGCTTTCTTTAGTTTCTATATGCGTAGCTAATTTACTTTATGGCTTGCTAATATCTCTACCACTACTTCCAATTTTATATTAGAATAAACTGATTGCATCATATGCATGCTTAACCCTAAGATTAGAAAAGTTCTTGAAGGCACTACTTCCCAATGATTTTTCTTATTCTATGCTTAGAAGGCTTTGATAGTTTAATGTTAGTTCTTGGTTAGTGATTATTTCAAATCGGGTTTAATTATTATCTTACATATCTTACTTGAATTGAATGCAACTCTCTTAGGTACAACTTTTATGATCCAAAGTGAAGAATATTCTAGCGTAGGTTAATAAGTTAGTGATAGTAGATTATTAGTAAGCCTTGTTTTCTTTAATTTTGTTAAAAACCCTAATCTCTAAATCAAATCCAATCTCTCTTTCTACCTCTAACACTTAACATAGAATTGTTTTTTCTGTTTTAAACCGACGAAGAATTACTTAACCAATTTAGTGTTTAAAGAGATTCCGAAAAGTTTCTATTGCATTCCTCCCTGTGTATTCAACCCGCTTAGTCATTTGCTACTGCGGATAAATTGCGAAAGACAGGGACTCGACCAATATTCAGATAACATCCTTCTAACTTTAATCTCTCTATTTTTCGACAATCAAATTTTGGCGCCATTATCGGGGAGGGAATGGTGCAGTGTGTTTTTTTACTAATTAACTTCTCTGTTTCTGTATGCAGGAGTGGAGAACAGGAAATGTTCTGCAGTAGTGCACAAAAATTGTCTCTAAAACTCTTCCTTCAAAGCGAAGCCTAAGATCTCTTAAACAACCCACGAGAACACGAAATTTGCCGCGCAAACGCGGCTCTTTGGAGTCCAATACTGATAAGTTTTCTATAGTGCTGCTTAAAACTACAAAATTTATCTTATGCAATTATTTGTTTACTTGTTTGACTGTTCTACATACTACTAATAATTCAACATTAATTGATTGGTTGTTTAACTTAAAAAATATTTTAGACTCTTGCATCTTAGGGCACGTGTCTATTTTTGTTTTACTTCCATTACTGTTGAAGAGTCTGAAGATAAGGTACGTTTGTGTTGCATATAGATTAGGAAATACTTTTAGGTGATTTATAATTATTTTTAGTGATTACTTATCTATTTACTTGCACACATCGCGCTAAAATGACTTAAGGACAAATTCATAAACAAGATAAGGTGGGAAAGTCATGACCCTCCCTTAGCGCGCAAACCATCTCCCACTCACTAACCTAATCCTAATTAAAATTTTAGTAGACGTTGGCCTTAGGGACATCTCGGACTCACTATGAGATTGACCTAAGGAGAAACTTGCTAGAATTTAACTCTTGCTAAATCGGTGACTAAGGTAGGAGATTGAGAGGCGAAACTTCGAAGGTTGGTGGTTTGGCTTAATTAAGCTTATAGATCGTACACATATATTGCATTATTTATTAGTACATTTTTACACTTATCTTATAATAAATCTGCTAATCACATTTTCTTAATGTTTAATTCATGCAGGATATGATTAATGTGAAATACAGTTAGAGGGGGTGAATAGGTGTTTTGCTAATCAAATGCAATTTTAAAACTTGTTATGATGAGTTATGCAAACGGTCACTCAAAAATAAGAATTGAACCCGAATTCCCGGTGAAGGGCTCTAGAACTTCTCCTCTTTGATTCCTCTAGATAATGAGTTGAGGTGCTTAATTGCCTTCTTGTTGAGATGAGTATAGACCGGTAATGAATGAAAGCAATTATAGAAAGCAAGATAAACAATATCACAAATATGAAAAATAAAAAACAATAGAGAGCAAGACACAATAAAATACAAATACAAAGAAATTTGTTCCGAGGTTCGAGCCACTGCTCTACGTCCCCGCCTTCACAACTATGAAGGATTTCACTATCCTCTAAGGGATCTTCCACAAAGGGACCTTACACAAAAGGGATTACAACTTGGTCTACATAAGACCAGAGTACGCAACTCCACCAACTCAACCCTCTACACAAGAGGTAGCACAAAGACAATTGAGGTTACAAAGCATTTGGTGATCTAACAAGACCACAAACACTCTCTCTTACAACTTCCTATAGAGTGGAATATGAAGTAATGCTCAAAAAGCTAAGGGAGAGAAGAAATTCAAGAGAAGTTTCAAAACCAACTAAAAATAGCTTTGAAAAAAAAGAACTTGAAATTTAAAAGCTAGAAAAACTATTCTCTTTTAAAACAAACTTGAAAACTTGAGTATTTTTCTTGTCTAAAACCAAAACCCATGACCTATATATATAGACAATGAATAAATATCATTTATAAATCATACCAGGTCATTTGGGGTGTGTTTAGCCACATGGAAACCAAAAATGTCCGTTGGAATCCACAAAAAACAAAACAGGTCAAAAACTAGCCATTATGGCCATCTGGCATCCTGTCGGTCGATCAGCCGGTCGACTGAAAGGTCATCCAGAATAGAGCCGTTGGCTTCGGTCGACTGGGTGGTTGACTGCTTGTTATATAAAAAGAAAGTTTTGAACTATCGGTCGACTGACCCCAACTGAGAGTTAGGGACTTTCAGTCGGTCGACCGGTCGATCGACAGGCAACATGCACAAACAGGCACGGCCCTGGCCAAATGCCCGTTGACCGGCCGGTCGACCGTTTTGGCCTGTAATGGGCATCGGTCGACCGGGTGGTCGACCGATGTGGCTTGAAACAGTTTTAAAAATGGAAAAAATGGAATTTTGAACTTCAAATGTTTTTCAAAATATTTTGTATTGGTTTAAGGGAGATGTAGTAATGTATAGGTGATGAAATACATGTTCTAAACTTGTTATAAAATTTTGAAAAAATTATGAGACATGTATAAATACTAAACATGCAAAAAAATCAATACTACCTTTGAAATTGTGTATATTATGTCTGTAACTTCTTGAGCATTACTATCATATTCTACACTTAAACAAACTAATATCTTATAAGGCTCTAGGTGACTATAAGATCTTCAACCGGGCTTCTCTATTAGCGACGTTTGAGTGTTTTGAGCTTTGATCCCGTATTTGAGTCTTCTTGAGTCTCCAACACCTTCCTTTAGAAGAAGAAAACTCCTTGAATCATTAAAACCCTCAAATAAACTTAAACACTTGAACTTGATTAGTACAAATAACCACATATATTTTATTATCATCAAAACATAAAACTGGATGATTGTGACCTTGGGCCAACAATCTTCCCCTTTTTGATGATGACAAAACATGTGAGTTATTTAAAATGAAAGATATGAAAGAGCTTGAAACGCTCCCCCTCAAATTATGCTATCTATCAAGTACAAGAAAACATTATGACTTTCATTGGATTTGACAATATAAGCAAGTCACAAATACATGCATATATATATAAAGTGATACCAATAAATCTTAATAATATGCATGATAAAGAGAATGAAATATAGGATATAAACAACTTAATAACTCAAATATCTCTCCCCCTTTTTGTCATGCATCAAAAAGGATAAAGATGTCAACATAAAAGAGATATGAATGAAAATAAAAAAATTTCAAACTTTACAAATACAATTGAAAAGTATTTTCAAAAACTTATGAATCCATAATACAAACATTTAACTCACTACAAATGAATAAAAATCTATTATAATCTAGTGGTTTAGTAAAAATGTTCGCAAGTTGAAAATCGGTGGAAACATAATAATATCAACTTTCTCATAGTAATCTCTAAGAAAGTGATATCGAATATCTATGTGCTTGGTCTTGCTATGTTGATTTGCATTCTTGGTCATAGAATGGTGATAGTATTATCACAAAATATTTTAATATGGTTATAATGCAAGTTATAATCAAGGAGAGTATGTTTCATCCATAGGACTTGTTCATAATAAGCCCCAGCCGCAACATACTCTGTCTCGGCGGTTGAGAGAGCTACCGGATTTTCTTTCTTGGAAGACCACGAAATAAGGCAACTTTCTAGAAATTGACAAGTACCACTAGTGTTCTTCCTATCCACTCTACAATCAGTATAATCGGCATCCGAATAACTCGTCATAGAAAATTGTCTGATTTTCTGATACCACAAGCCCATTCTAATAGTGCCCTTATGATATCTAATAATGCGCTTTACTGCAATTAAGTGAGACTCTTTAGGACAAGATAGAAATCTAACACATAGATACACACTAAACATAATATATGGCCTACTAACCATCAAATAAAGTAAACTACAAATCATACTTCTATAAAGTTTAATGTCTATATTTATACCTTATCCGTCTATGTCAAACTTAGTTGTAGTGGCCATGGGAGTCTTGCTTAATTTTACATCTTCAAGTCTAAATCTCTTGATGAGTTCTCTTATGTACTTGGCTTGATTTATGAAGATCCCCCCATCACTCTTTTGCTTGATTTGGAGGCCACGGAAGTAGTTTAGCTTACCCATCATAGACATTTCAAACTCGTTCTTCATGCATGATTCAAATTCTTTACAAAGCTTCTCATTAGTGGATCCAAAAATAATATCATCAACATAAATTTGAACAATTAGGATATCATTATTTACGTGCTTTGTAAACAAAGTGGTGTCAAGTTTATCTTTAACAAAATTATTTGAAATTAAAAAAGTTGAAAGTCTTTCATACCAAGCTCTTGGAGCTTATTTTAAACCATATAAAGCTTTATCAAGTTTGTACACAAAATTCAGATGTGTAGGATCAACAAATCTAGGGGGGTTGTTCAACATACACTTTCTCTTCTATAAAATATTTAAAAACACACTTTTGACATCCATTTGGAAAAGTTTGAAATCTTTGTAAGAAGTAAAGGCAAGTGTCATCTGTATGGCTTCAAGCGTACTACAGGTGCAAAGGTTTCCTCAAAATTGATACCTTCGATTTGGGTGTAACCTTGGGCCACCAACCTAGCTTTATTTCTAATAATATTACCCGACTCATCCAACTTATTCCTAAAAATCTATTTAGTACCAATATTTGGTCTATCATGTGGTCTAAGAATAAGATACCAAACTTGATTATGCTCAAATTGATTGAGCTCTTCTTGCATAGCAAGCAACCAATACGAGTCAGCCTCGGCTTCGAGGATGTTTTTGGGCTCAATGTGTGAAATAAAAGAAAAATGCCCTCATAAATCATGGAGTTTGGATCGAGTAGTTACCCCCTTAGATACATCACTTATGATGAGGTCCTTGGGATGATTTGAAACAAATCTCCAATCCTTTAGAAGTGGCTGTGTTGGCTCCACTTCAACCTCTTGAACTTCACATTATACATCAATTTTTGACTTTTCTTCTTCTATAGGTGAGTCCTTCAAGGTTATCTTCTCCATGTCTTCACCTAAGGAATCAATTTCTACAATATTCTTCACAAAAGTATTAGATTCCTCAAACTAGACATATAAAGATTCTTCAATAGTCAAAGTAGATCAATTGAAGACTCTATAGGCTTTACTAGTATTTGAATACCCAACAAATATGACTTCATAAGCTTTGGCATCAAATTTTCCTAAATTGTCTTTAATATTTAAAACAAAGCATTTACAACAAAAAACTTTAAAGTAAGAAATATTTGGTTTTCTCAAATAGTAAATTTTAAAAGAAGTTTTAGAAGTATTTTCACAAAAATAAATTTTATTTGAGATGTAACATGATGTGTTTACGGCCTCGGCCCATAAGTATTGAGGGAGTTTAATTAGTCTACAGTTCTGCATTATTATATCACATTTTTCTACTGATTTATGAATAAAATATTGGTCTAAACCGCGTTTTGGTCTCTCTTGAAGATAATCAAGACAAGAAGGGTAAAAGGGTAATAAGAGCTTAATTAAACCCATTTTTGGATAATTAAATGCGGATTTCTTGGAGGCCAAGTGAGGGAGCTTCTAGAAGATGCATTAAAACCTAGACCCTTGCGCACGTCAGATGAATATTCGGACAAAAATAACTGAATCTTAGCAAATCTGGAAGGTCCCCGAAGCGAGGCGAATATGCTCACCAAAACCAGGGACCTAAGTCCCTGGTTTGGCCGTGGAGATGCGGCTATGGCCGCGTTTCTGCGGCCGTATAGGAGAGCCACGCGCCGATTTTCGACGCCTGACCTCGTCTCGTCTTCTAGAAGCCTCTTTTGCCTATAAAAACTCCTGCAGAGGCTCGGAACGCAAGCAGATTGAGAAATAGGATAGGTTTTCTCTCTTTTAGTGTAGGCTAGTATACGATTCTTCTTTTCTTTTCTTTTCTTTTGTATTTTTATTTCATTTTTAGATCATGTATTAGGGCTGAGAGATTCAGAGAGAGAAAGAGAGATTAATGTAATAAATGGTGGCAATCTATGTAAAGGTGTCTTCTTTCTTCTCCATTGTAATCTTCTCCATCTTCTACATGATGATTAGCTAATTTTTCTTCTCATGGCAATCTAACTACTAACCACTAACTATCTAACCTCTTACTTGATAATCCACATGAATCTAATAGCCTCTACAAGGCCTTGCTCTTGCAAGAGCCATTGATGGCTCATGATGATGGATTCTAATATTCTAACATTTCTAACATCTAACTCACTAACTTGCTAACTTGTAATGCTAACTTTATTTTATGCTCACTCTGACCGATTTTGATGATTTAACAGTACCTTGCAACTTATTGTGTGATATTGATGTGTTGTTTAAATGTTGAAAAATAATCTTATATGCCATACTTTGTATCGTTTCTTGAAGCCAAGAATTAGTGATGGCCAAGGATCCATGTGAGGCAACTATCACTAAGAGGTTAGCATGGTTAGTGGAGCAATTAGTAGTTAGTAGCCATGAGTTTTCTTTTATCTTATTTTAAAAATTAATTTTAAAACTCTTTTATCATTTCATCATTGTTTTCACCAACTTCTTAGTTCACCTTTGTTTCATCTTCTTTTTGTTTTCAAAACCACTTCGTATTTTGTTTTCACATCGTTATTTTTATTGTCTCCTCTACTTATCACTTCTGAATTTCTTTTCTTTTTCTTTTTCTCATTCTTTAAACAAAGAAGAATTGTTAACAATCGACGTGAATAAAAACTGTTAATGCTTTTATCGCCTCCCGTCCCAGTAGATTCGACTCGTTGAGCCAATGCTATAACGAAAGTATCGAAGGAACATTAGCACACACATAATTTCATTGATTTCATAAATACACATTTTAAAAGTGCTAGTTTCGCTTCGGTCAAATTTTTGGCGCCTGCTGGGGATGGGAATGGTTTAAAGTCACGTTTTTGTTAACATTTCTTTTCTGTTTCTGCTGTGCAGGTCATTCTTACAGAAACTATATATTACAGAAGACTCCCCTTGCCTGTAGCTCCCTGCTCTAGAAAATAAGAAAGCTATTTCTATTAAATTGCCGCGCCAAGGACTTGGGAGCCGCGGAAACGCAGCCAATCCTGGGTCCCTAGTCCCCAAATTTTGCAGGGATATTGCAAGTTTCATCTATTGCTATATTCTTTCTTAATCTGCTGCTAGTTTTCTGTAATTCTTGCTTGACTCACTACAATAATTAAAGAAATAAAATACGGTATTTGGATGCTTTAAAATGGTTTAGACATTTGCATTTAGGGACGTGTCAATTCAATTCCTATATACTTATTTTGTTATGTTGTTGTGATTTGGATTGAGGTGTACATATGGCATTGCATATAGCATAGGACAAACACGTGGGTAATTTACTCACTTTGTGTGTTATTCTTGTCTATATTGCACACTTGCATGAATTGAATTAAGGGCAAAACCCATACAAGATAAGGCGGGGATTTCGTCACCCTTTCTTAGCCCAAAAACCACCTCCCCACTCACACAACCCAAGCTCTAATAAAAATTAATAGACGTTGGCTCCTAGGGACATCTCGGACTCATTAAGAGATTGACCAAGGGTAGAACATGTTTGAAACATACTCTTGTGAAATCGATGTCTAAGGCTGGGGATTAAGAGGTTACGCCTCGAAGATACCATGGTTTGGCGTAATTAAGGCCTGTTACTTACGCACGGATACCTCCCACCGTATTTTGCCCCTACCTGGTCGATTAGCTTGTGGTTGAATTAATACAACAACCTCCCACGGCCAATCGACCAGTTAGGAGTCGTCTAGGTCTAGGTCAACCCTAGTATAGGCTTAGTTTTAATTTTCTTTCTTTTTGTTTGTTGTTTGCTTTTTCTTTTTCGTTTGTGGTTATTTGTGAAATGGAATTCAACAACAACAATTCTTTCAATCCTAATATGAATCCATATTTCACACCGACCCCATTTGATTCGAATAATTCCAACCCGGCTTTATACAATATAAACCGACCAATTACACCGGGTTGGACTTATCCGAATCAATACAACCCATACACCCAATCTTATGACTATAATTTTCAAAATATTTTTTACTCTTCACAGAGTCAATGGAGATTCACCTCCCCGGAGTCAAATTTTCAACCATCTTATTCGCAATTTTCACAATATTCATTCCCCAATTTTGCTTCCTATACTCCTTTTTAGTACCACCAATTGAAGAAAATCCGAGTTAAAAAATGTAAAGAAGCCATACAATCCATGCTTGAGTCCCAATAAAAGAAGCTCAATTCACCAATTTCATAATATTTTCATGATTCATACTCAGTTTCACCTATTCAAAATGACCAACCATCTGTCCTGAAAATGAGTATGAAGTGCTTTCGTGAGTCCGAGCTTCAATCTCAAAATATGTTGGACTCACACTCTTCACAAAATTTTCAAGACCAAGATTCTTACACTCCCTTTCTAGAACATTCACTTGAAGAAATATTATATCTAAAATAAGTATAGAAATCTTGCAGGAGTCCGCGCTACAATTTTAAAAATCTTCTACCCAATCTATCAATAGGTTGAAAACACAATTAAGTCAATTGGTCAACATTTATAGGAATAAAGAAACTCTCTCTTATCAACCTTTGACCAATCTATATATCTCTAATTCTATCGATTTGACCCAGGACTCTTGTTATTTTGGAAACCAAGATTCTTACACTCCCTTTCTAGAATATTCACTTGAAGAAATATCATATCTAGAAAAGAGTATAGAAATTTTGCAGGAGTCCGCGGAACAATTTTAAAAATCTTCTGCACAGTCTATCAATAGGTTGCAAACACAATTGAGTCAGTTGGTTAGCATTTACAGGAATGAAGAAACTTTATCTTATCAACCTTTGACCAATTCAGATATCCTAACTCTATTGATGTGACCCAGGACTCTTATTATTTGGGAACCAAGATTCAATTTCAGCACACCCATCTGAACTTGACCAAACTTCAAATGTTGAAAATCCTATTGACATTTTAGCAAGTTATTCTTTTTCTGAGATTGAACTTGAGCATGAATATGATCCTGAAGCTCAACTTAGTAATTCAATTTCACTTCCTGATTCAATAATGACTGAGGATTTTTTACCTGATTTCAGGCATTTTTCTGAGTCAACTTGGATCCTGTGCCAATCCATCGTGAAATTGAATCACCAATCGTTTATGATCAACAAATTGAACTTGACCAATTTCATACTTTTGAATGTCCTATTGACAAATTGGTAAGTTCTCATTTTTATGAAATTGAACTTAGACAAGAATATGACTTCGATCCTCAAATTTGTGATCCAGTTCAAATTCCTGATTCATTATTGACTCTTGTTTTGCTACCCGATTTGAGCAAACTTTTAGAGTCAAATTTGATTCCCATACCTGACATTCTTGAACTTGAATCACCTATCTTAGAAAGTTACATTCCGTTGTGGGGAAATGAATGTGGATTAGAATTGTAACTTCTTGATTTGGACCCTATTTCTGAACCAATTTTGACTCATGAATCTTTACTTGACTTAAGTCAAATTACTGAGTCTATAGTCGTTCCTATGCTTCTTAGTCCAAATCAATCATTCCATCTTTTCATACTCTATTTTGGGACAAAGGTGTTGATAAAATTGACTCTGAAACTATTTTGAAAATTTGAAAATTAGATAGGGTAAAATTCTTAATAAAAATCATTCATATATTTATCATTTTAGTGGGTTGTATTATAGAGGTTTATGGTGGGTTTTTTTGAACTTCACGCAAATTAGATTGGACCGTATTTCGTAGACCAATCAGACAACCACCGGAACCACCACCTTGAGGTGATTTTTTTCTTTCCTCTCTATTTGTTTCATGCATACAACCATTCACGATGCATTGAGGACAGTGCATGAGATAAGTGTGGGGGAAGGTCTACTAATGTAGAGGTTTTTAGATTTTCTTTCTTTTTCTTTTCTTTTAGGATATTCTTAGAAATTTTCTTTTTTTTAGAAATTTTCTCTTTCTTTTTAAAAATTTTTTTTAAACAAGAGATAAAGTTTTGATCTATTTTTAAGAAAATTGAGATGATCTTATAAATTAAGAAAGCCTTAATTACGATATCTTAAACCTAGTCGAAATAATGGATCTTGTTTAAGATTATAGGCTAAGTAAAATAAATTAGAGATATAATTTTATCTTGAATTTTTTTTTACTTTAGATAGTATGCACTTCACACTTACACATTTTTGAGATGGAAATAAAGACCTAAAATACCATAAAGCAAAAAAAATTAAAAGAAAAAAATATGGTATAAATGAATAAAAATCACTTATTAAGATGGATAATTATGCCTCAAGAAGCATGATTATTCACGCCTAACGGTGGTCAAAAGAAACAAATAATTCCCCTTAATTTTGTGGCCTTGTTTACTATAGTCCTTAAACTCGAGGGATGTTTTCTCATCTGGTGCCCTAAGACCGTCTGGTCTGGGAGTCATCGGTTAAAGGCTCACTACTCGGATAAACTAGAAAGCCTAAGAAACTAAGGGAAGAAAAAGGAAAAATATATATAAATAAATGGCTTCATAGTTTGAGTTGAATTCCCAGAAATTTTCATTATCACAAAGTGCAGATTATCGAGGTTTTATGAAGGATAAAATATTCAATCCAATTTTGAATTCTTACCTTAATTGAGAATAAGATCTTGAATATAGATTAAGTTAAAAGAAGAATAATTTTTATTAGACTTATGACCTTAGATCGCTTACATTTTTGGAAAAATATTTCGTAAACTTGTCTCTCTTTGAAAATGCGTTTTTAAAATACTAACATTTATTTTCTTTCTTTATGAATTTTGTGGGTGCAATCCACTAAAAACCCTCAGAAGATAAAACTCCTCCTCTAGGGGTAACCTAGAGGTTTAACAGCTTGTTGTACACGCTCAGTGTAATCGCGTCACCTGCGAAAGTGGTGTAATAACATTTGTAGTATAGTTTTTCTTTTCTTATTTTGCTCGGGACGAGCAAAGATAAGTGTGGGCGTGTGATTAGTTTACAGTTCTGCATTATTATATCGTATTTTTCTACTGATTTATGAATAAAATGTCATTCTAAATCGTGTTTTGGTCTTTCATACAGATAATCAAGATAAGGAGGGAAAAAGGGTAATAAGTGCTTAATTAAATCCAGTTTTGGGTAATTAAAACCGGATTTCTTAGAGGCCAAGCAAGGGTGCTTCTAGAAGATGCATTGGACCTAGACCCTTGCGCACGTCAGACGAATATCCGAACGAAAATAACCGAATCTAAGCACATCTGGAAGGTCACCGAAGCGAGGCGAATACGCTCGCCAAAACCAGGGACCTCCCTGGTTTGGCCGCAGAAATGCGGCTATGGCCGCGTTTTGGCAGCCCTATGAGAGCCATGCGTCAGAAACGCGGCCCTATAGGAGAGCCACACGTTGATTTTTGTCGTGTGGCCTCGTCTCGTCTTCTAGAACCCCTGCAGAGGCCCGAAACGCAAGCAGATTGAGAAATATGCTAGGTTTTCTCTCTTTTAGTGTAGGTCAGTATAGGTGTTCTTCTTTTCTTTTCTTTTCTTTTGTATTTTCATTTCGTTTTTAGATCATGTATTAGGGCTAAGAGATTCAGAGAGAGATTGATGTAATAGACGGTGATAATATATGTAAAGATGTCTCCTTTCTTCTCCATCTTCTACATGATACTTAGCTAATTTTTCTTCTCATGGAAATCTAACTACTAACCACTAACTATCTAACTTCTTACTTGATAATCCACATGAGTCTAATAGCCTCTACAAGGCCTTGCTCTTGCAAGAGCCATTGATGGCTCATGATGATGGATCCTAACATTCTAACATTTCTAACATCTAACCCACTAACTTGCTAACTTGTAATGCTAACTTTATTTCATGCTCACCTCTAACCGGTTTTGATGATTTAACAGTAGCTTGCAACTTGTTGTGTGGTATGAATGTGTTGTTTGAATGTAGAAAAATAATCTTATGTGTCATGCTTTGCATCGTCTCTTGATGCCAAGGATTCGTGATGACCAAGGATCCATATGAGGCAACTATCACTAAGAGGTTAGTATGGTTAGTGGAGCAATTAGTAGTTAGTAGCCATGAGTTTTCTTTTATCTTGTTTTAAAAATCAATTTCAAAACCCTTTGGTCATTTTTATCATTGTTTTCACCAACTTCTTAGTTCACCTTTGTTTCATCTTCTTTTTGTTTTCAAAATCACTTCTTATTTTGTTTTCACATTGCCATTTTCATTATCTCCTCTACTTCTCACTTCTGAATTTTCTTTTTCTCATTCTTTAAACAAAGAAGAATTGTTAACAATCGACGTGAATAAAAACTGTTAATACTTCTATCGCCTCCCGTCCCGTGGACTCGACCCGTTGAGCCAATGTTATAACGGAAGTATCGAGGGAACATTAGCACACACATAATTTCATTGATTTCATAAATACACATTTTAAAAGTGCTAGTTTCACTCTGATCAGAGTCCGTATTCATTTATTATTGTCTTAGCATTTCTTGAAGAGTACGATTCCTCCTCTTAACGATTCCATTTTGTTGTGGAGTTCTAGGACATGATAGTTCATATTTGATTCCATGTTCTTCACAATTGGTGATAAAGGAGTGGTTAATGAATTCACTACCTCTATCACTTCTTATACGTAAAATTAGAAAATCTTTTCTTTTTCAACTCTTTTTCTAAACACTTGAAAATGTAAAAAAAGGCTTGATCTTTATATTCTAAAAAGAAAACCAAGTAAAACGAGAAAAATCATCAACCAAAACAGAAACAAAACAATTTTCACTTAGACTTTTGATTTTAGTAGGACCAAACAAATCCATATGAAGTAACTCCAAGGATCTTGATGTCATGATATCCTTGATTGTTTTGAAAGAGGACTTGGTTTATTTCCCAAGTTGGCACGCATCGCAAATACGGTCCTTCTCAAATTTCAAACAAGGAATACGTTTCACTACTTCCTTATTATTAATTATAGATATATGATCAAATGAAACATGGCCTAGTCTCCTATACCATAACCAAGAGTCTTCATTAAAGGCCTTTAAACATGTATCATTGCATTGTAAATTTGACATATCAATCATGTACACATTAGTTTCACGAAAACCAGAAAGTACGCATGTGTTGGTTTGTCTATCTAAAACATTGCAAGCTAAATCATTAAAAATCACTTTGAAATCTCTTTCACAAAGTTAACTAATACTCAAGAGGTTATGCTTGAGACTATCAATTAAAATAACATTTTCAATCAAGGGAGATGAGACAATTTTAATATTACCTATACCGATAATTTTCTTTTTGAAATCATCTCCAAAGGTTACGGTGCCACCTTCACGGTACCTTAATATGGTTGCGAAATTTTTGATATCTCACGTCATATACCTTGAGCAACCGCTATCAAGATACCACCGCTCACTACATTTTGGAGCCTTGGTGTGTACCTATGTCATGTAACAAATTTGGTGATTTTGGTAACCAAATTTTCTTGGGTCCTTTAATGTTAGCATTTTGAACACAAATGTGATCATTAGAAGCATTTATTCTATCAAAATAAAATTTGGCTAAGTGACATTTCTGGCCACAATAAATGCATGAATAAACTCTACCATAAATGAAAGCATGATGAGAGTGTGGGGTGTGAACATGTTTAGTTTGTATAGTGTGTCTAGCATGATGTGTATGGAAATGTTGTGATTTAGGAGTGTGGGTATGTGAGGTATGTGTAGTATGAACAAGTTTCTTTGGAGTATGTTTCTTAAGAATCATAACCTAACTTTATGAAACTCATATTTTTTTAATACATCTTCTTAAGAGTTAATTTTATCCTTTAAGACAGAAATCTCATCTTTATCTATTAATAGAAATTTTGCTTTACATGAAATCTTATATGCATCAAAATCTTTTTGTGTGGATATGAGTGTGGAAGATAAATCATCTTTTTCTTTAACAATTTTATTATTGAGAGTTTCATTTTCCTTTTTCACTTTTAAATACTTCTTTTTAAGAAAATCATAGTTGTTCGACAATTCTTCAAAAGCCTCACCTAATTCATCTATAGATAATTCACAATCGTCAAGTGAGGATTTGGATGTTACCTTAGGTGTGTTATCATTAGCCCTGAAACACACATGTGCCATATCTACTTCTTCAGTTCACTCTCCGAGTCCTATGTAGCATTGAGAGCCTTCTTTTTGTAGAGCTTTTTGGAGGGTGAATGTTTACTTTTGGTCTCCGAACAATCCGCAACCATGTGGCTCGACTTCCAGCAATTGAAGCATATCACCTTCTTATCTTCTTTCCCTTGCCACCTTCTTCTATTGTTAAACTTGACCTTGTTATACATCCTCCTTACATTTTTCACTAGGATGGAGAATTCTTCATCATCCTCTTCTTCATCATCATCGTCGGAGATGGTGGGAGTGGAAATAAAAGCGATTACTTTCTTTTTTTGAGGTGCCATCTTTTCTCTTGCCTTCCTCTCTATTTCATGCGTCTTAAGGTTTCCTATAAAACTGATGAGCTCCATTTCTTCTTTTTCGTTTAGCTCCTTCAAAGTTGTTGCATTGACTTCCCATGAGGGTGAGAGTGCCCGAATGACGTTCCTCACCTTTTAATCATTGTCAATAGCATCACCTAAATAAGCAAGACCATTAGTTATTTTTATAAATTTTGTTACCATGTCATCAATGGTATCATTTTCATGCATGGTGAAATTTTCATATTGGGAATGTAAGTGATCAATTTTTGCTCTCTTAACTTGTGACGTTCATGTTGGCCCAAAAGCCCATCACTCTAGTTTTGATGATGATTAACTCATGTAGTTATGTTTACTAATGATCTTGTATTTAATTAGTGAAAGATTTATGATCAAGATCTTAGTAGGTGCGTAACTTCAACAAAGGATTTAAAATCAAGTTTTGGAGCTAGCACGGTGTGATCCAAAGAGCTTTTTGGATCGTGTTTGGACCAAGTCAAGAAGATGAGAAGACTTCAAGTGAAGACTTCAAGAAGATGAAGACTTGTGTCTAAGTATAAGATTTGTTTTTAGATAAAATGTAAAGGATAGAATAGTTGGTGGATTGCTCAAGTATACCATGCACACACACTCTTGATTTAGTTATCTTTTCATTAAAAGAATTTGAGTTTTAGAAAATATGTTTTCATTTTGGAAAAATACTATTTGGTTTTTGGTGTTTCTCATATACTTGTCTTTTAACCAAAACCAAGTTTGGAGCTTAATGTCAAAAACATAGATATTTCATCTTGATTGTGTAGTGGATCATATCCATACACCATATGCTTTAAATGTATTACAATATCTTGTTTTTGTATTTGGAGATGTTTTGAAAAAACAAGTTTGGAAAAATATGTTTTCATTTTGAACTAATATTTCCAAGTTACAAAAATAGTTCAAAACATTTGTAACATGCCTTGGTTTTGTGCAAGCATGTTTGTTTATCAAAGTATAACATCAAAACTATTTTTGTAGATTTTTCAGTACTTTATGGGATTTTATTTGAGCCAAAAAGATAAACATTTTAATCCCAGATTTCTGTTTCTTGGCTTCAGCAAGTCGACTGTATAGTCGACTGACTCTGAAGTCGGTCGACCGGATCGGTCGACCGACGTGCACAGACGTGCACGCCTAGACCTGGCAGATGGCCAGTTGACCGAGCCGGTCGACCGTCCAGAGAGCTCTGCTCTCTGGAAATGCCCTGGCCGACCGGGCGGTCGACCGGACATAGAGGCCTGCTCTCTGTATCTGGCCTCGGTTGACCGACCGGTCGACCGGAGGCACAACGGTTTGAAATATGACCGTTGGCCGGTCGACCGGGCGGTCGACTGACAGGTCTGACAGACCCCAACGACTAGTTTTTGACAGCCTATAAATTTGGGGTTTGGTCATTGTTTTCAACAAGATTTTTGGAGACTTTTAGAGCCAGTTTTTCCCACACATTTCAGAGGTTTTTCTCCACAAAATTGAGAGCAAATACTTCCAATAAAAAGGGGAGTTTTTATCTAGAGTGTTAAAAGAGATTTCTTTGAGTTTTCCTCCACCATCTCTTTCCTTGCTTTCTCACACAAACACTTGAGCTATCCATTGCTATTCTACCTATAGGAGTGTTATTGTGAGAGGATTTTAGGTGATCAAGAGTTGTGATCACCAAAGTTCATCTTTGTTCTTTGAGGAGGTGGACGGTTGTGTTCGCATTGTTTCGGGTCCTAGTGGGGACTCGGTGTTTCGAGTTTGTGTGTTAACTCCTTGTTTGAGGTGCGGCCTGGCGAGCCGGTGGGCTTGCGTTGTCTACGGGACTAGGGAGTCCGAGGGATTGTAGGTGTTGCGGCACCGAGGAGTGATCCATTAGGATCAAGCATAGTAAAAATCCTTCGTGTGTCGAAGGCGGGGATGTAGAGCAAGTGTGCTCGAACCTCGAAACAAATCCCTTGTGTTTGCGATTGCTCACTCTCTCTCTCTCTATCTCTTGTTTATATCTTGCATGCTTATTACTTGTCTTAATCTTTCATGCTTGATATATTGTGTGCTTAATTGATCATATCTTGGGGATTGTTTGCTAACACTTGTATTCAACCAAGAGAGCCAACGCGGCACCTCAACCCATTGAAGGGGAATCTAGAGGAGTTGTCCAAAGCCCTTCACGGGAAATTCGGCTACACTCTTGTGTTATACATAGTGTTTAGTGTAATAAGTTTAATTAGGTCTTAATAGCTTTTAATTCCGTATTATTTGTCATTAAGTGACCATTAGATTAGCCATCACCTATTCACCCCGCTCTAGGTGATTTACAGTTCCTTCGTATGTGACTATTAGGTGTGTCCAAATCTCATAGGCGGATTTACAATGAATGACCCTCGCAATGTTGTCATCGTTCAAAGCTTGAAGCAAGGCATAGTGTGTCTTATCATTTGCATCAAACTCCTTAGTAGTAATGTCGGACCAAATATCCTCATCACCAATGGGTACACTAAAGGATTTAATCACTGCTTTTACAACCCGGCTTCCTAAGAATTGCAAAAAAACGGTCATCTTAACCTTCCATATAGGAAAGTTAAGGTCATCAAACTTGGGTGGGGTCTTAATACCTTCAGCCATTCTTACTAAAGTGGATGAAGATGAAATTTTGAAAGAAGTGATTAGCAATTAGGATCTCTTTAAGGTTGTTAAGCCAAAAACTAGAGATCAAAGCTGTAATACCAATTGAAATACACCTAAAGGGGGTGAATAGGTGGTGCTAATCAAATGCAATTTTAAAACTTGTTATGATGAGTTATACAAACGGTCACTGAAAAATAAGAATTGAAGCTGAATTTTCAGTGAAGGGCTCTATAACTTCTCCTCTTTGATTCCTCTAGATAATGAGTTGAGGTGCTCAATTGCCTCCTTGTTGAGATGAGTATAGACCGGTAATAAAAAATGATGGAATGAAAGCAATTGTAGAAAGCAAGATAAATAATATCACAAATATGAAAAATGAAAAGCAATAGAGAGGAAGACACAATCAAAAACAAACACAAGAGAATTTGAGTGCTTTGAGCTTTGATCCCGTATTTGAGTCTTCTTGAGTCTGCAACACCTTCCTTTAGAGGAAGAAACTATTTGAATCCTTAAAACCCTGAAATAAACTTAACCACTTGAACTTGATTAGTACAAATAATCACATATGTTTTGTTATCATCAAAATCATAAAACTGGATGATTGTAACCTTGGGCCAACATAATGAAGGAAGAGAAAATAATACTAAATAAATACCAGTTAAATCAAATTTATATCGATCTATTTGGTTAGTTTAAGATCATCACAAATCTAATCCAACTAAATCAGATTTAGTTGGTTTTAATTTTTTAGTTGGAAAATTAAGGAGATAGAGGCAAATTCAGAAGTCAAAAGGCAACCCTATCAATATATAAAGAGATCTAAAGGGTTGGGATGTATATTCAGAAGATTCAGAGAGATAAGGCACAATCTAACTGAAGATCAAGGGATAAAATAAAACTTTATCTCCAATCTTACTAGAAAATATTTTCTGTTGGGAAAGAGATTTTGCCCCTTTCTTTGTATACTCTCCCTTATTCAATTTTGGCTATAAATATCTACATTTCTAAAGGCAAAAGGGCACCACTCAGTAGAGAGTTTAGGTTAGTTTTTATTTCTAGTTCTTAACTTAGTTTTTTTTCTTCTTATGTAATTTTTATTTTCTTTATAGCTAGGTTAGAGAGAAATTCATATGAAAAAGTGAGAGAGTGGTTTTCAAGAGTGACACTTGATGAATAATTTATTTCTGTATCATTTTATGCTTATTTTTCATAGTTTTAATGAACAATATAAGCAATTTTGAGTGAGGAGAATCTTATATTCCATGCGGTGATCGCCTTCAAGCCAAGAAAAGTTGTTGCTTAGGATCCAAGGTGAGGTAAGCATAAAGAGATAAGTAAACTTTAGATCTTTATTTTTTTTTTCTTTTCATTTCATAGTTTAGAAACAGTTCTAAAACCAACTATTTCTTTATTCTCTTTTATCCTTTCTTTTAATTTAGTTTTCCTATTAATTAAAACAACAACTTCTTCTATCTTCCACACTCTTTTTCAACTTAATATAGCTTTCATTTTCCTTTTTTTTTTCAAAAACAAAGAAGAACTTTTCATTAGTTTTAGTAACTAAGAAGAAACTTATCAATACGCTTCCATCGCAAGTTCCTTCTTATGGATCACGACCCGCATAGCCACTTGCTATAGCGATAGAATTGAGAACATTGCATTCTATTCTTCATTTCTAAAATTATATATTTTTATGCACAAGTTTACCTCAATCAAATTTTGGCGCCGTAGCCGGGGAGGGACGGTAAGTTTTTCTTTTAGTTTACCTAATAGTTAAATTTTTTCTTCTCTATGTTTATATGCAGGGGCCAATTCAAAGGAAACGAGAGTTCCAGAAACACAAAAGTGACTCTGGGACTCTGCTCTAGAAAGCAAAGCCTAGAAACCCTCAACCTTGCCGCACAAATGCGGGAAAAGTCGCGTTTCCGCGGCAAGTTGAGTGGACTACTAACCCTTCTTTCTTGCAGGGTGGATGCATTGCAAAGCTTAGTTTTCTGCTACTGTTAGTTTTCTTATTTAGCTCAATATATACACATTTTTAACTCAGCAATAAATTATTGCTTGTAAATGCTAAAAATGTTTAGACTTGCATTTAGGCACGTGTATATTTTGTTACATTTCATTACTGTTGAAGAGTGCTGGAGTAAAGGTACATGTGCATAATATGCAGTATAGGAACACTTTTGAATTGTTTATATTGCTTAAGTATTACTTTTCATATGCATGTACACGTTGCAATAACTGAATTAAGGGCTTCTTCTATAAACAAGATAAGGTGAGAAAGTCATTACCCTCCCTTAGCCTACAAACCATCTCCTTATTCATTAACCTAATCTAACTTAAAACTGAGTAGATGTTGGCTCTAGGAACATCTCGGACTCAATAGGAGACTAACCTAAGGGGAAAGTTGTTA
Source organism: Agave tequilana (assembly GCA_038442645.1). Classification (NCBI taxonomy): domain Eukaryota; kingdom Viridiplantae; phylum Streptophyta; class Magnoliopsida; order Asparagales; family Asparagaceae; genus Agave; species Agave tequilana. Next base: position 142,046 of record JAVJIF010003864.1, read on the forward strand.
GAATTTGACTCTTACCAAATTGGTGTGATAGATTAGGAATTGAGGGGCAAAACTTCAAAGAACAGTGGTTTGATATAATTAGGCCCGTTGCTTAGACATAAATACCTCCCACTGGTCTTGCCCCTACCTGGCCGATTAACTTGTAGTTAGATTCTGTAATATACCCCCGTGGACAGTCTAACCAGTTAGGAGTCGTCTAGGTCTAAGGTCTACCCTAACTTAGGCTAGATTTTTCTTTTTTTTTGTTTGTTTGTTTTAATTTTTGGTATATTTATGATATGGATTTCAATTACAATTATTCCATGCATATAGTGATCCATACTTTACCCTGACCTCTTTTGACTCGGTTATTACTAACCCAATATTTTATAATTTTAACCAACCAAGTATGCCGGATTGGTCTTATTCGAAACAATATATGCCCCAGTCTCAATATTATGAGCAAGACTGAAACAATCATTGCCATTCTGCACCGAGTCAGTGGGAATACAACTCTCCCGAGTCATTCTATCAGTCACCTTACCAACATACATCTTTTCTAGAACAACCAATAGAGAAAAAAATTTATTTCAAAAAGACGATGGATGCCTTGAACGACAACTTCTAGAAGATTTGCATAAGTCCGAGCGATAAGTTCAAAACTTAACAGACTCACATTCCCATCAAAATTTTTAGATCCAAGATCCTTACTCCATTTTTCAAGTCCCACAACAACAAGAACCTACAGACTTAGAAAAGAGTATGGAATTCATGATTTAGTCCTAAAATGATTATATTCAGTCCCAAAATGATTCCTTCAATAGGTTAGAAGCATAAATGAGTCATTTGGTCAAAACATTAATGATAGAAATGAGAAAACTCTCCTTAGCCAATTTTTGACCATTCCTGATTCCCCTAACCATATTGATAGGAATCAAGAATCATGGTATCTTGGAGATTTTAACTAAGATTCAATTTTATCACAATATATTAAACTTGACCAATCTGAAACCTTGGACAAATTGGCAAGTTTTCATTTCAAAAAATTAAACTTGAACATGAATATGACCCTGATCCACAATTTTGTGATTCAATTTCAATTTTTGAATTTATGTTGACTCCGGTATCCTTACTCAATTTGGACTCATTTTCTGAGCCAACATTATTTTTGTACCCATAGATTTTGAAATTGAACCACCAATTTTGGAAAGTCACATTCCATTGATGGGAAGAGAATGTGAATTTCAACTCTTTGATTTGGACTCAACTCTTGAATCGAAGTCGATTCTTGAAAAACTTGATTTGAATCATATATCTGAATCAGTGTTGGTTCCCGTTCCTTTCATCTCAGAGCTCAAATCATCCATTTCACAAAATCACATTCTATTGTTGGACCAATATATAGACCATAATGACTCAGTGATGATTTTTCAAGATTGGTCATATAAAGGGAATAATTTTCATGATAGGATCATGCATGATCCTATTCATATTGAGGATTGTAAATATGTAAATAGGAAAGAGGTCATCCAAGGTGGGTTCCTAGATAATCCACAATATTTAGATTGGGTAGAAACGCTTAGCCCAATCTGACCACCACCGGAACTACCACCTTAAGGTAACATGTTTCCTTCCCTTTCTTCTTTTTCATACATATATGCATTAATTTATATATTGAGGATAATGCATGAGATAGGTGAAGGGAGGGTTCTAACATAACATAGGTTTTATTTTTATTTATAAAAAAATTTAACATTTTCTTTACTTTTAAAATTTTTTTGAAAAGAGAAACAATATTTTGACCTATTTTTTTATAAGAAATTAAGTTAACTTTAAGGAATAGGCGAATCATAATTAGGATTTCTTATACTTGATCAAAATAAGATTATTTGTTTGATTTCTAAGATTAGGAAGAAAATTTGAAAAAGTAATTTAGTCATGAATTTTACCTTGATGCATATTTTTATACACTTACACACTTAGGGCTCCAAAACAAAGATTCGTATGCCTTGTAAAAAATAAAAAGAGAAAAAGAAAAAGAAAAAGAATATATATATATATATATATATATATCAAAAATCCTCTGATTAAGCTGGATATTTGTGCCTCATAAAACATAAGTATTCACATCTAAAAGTGGTCCATGTAATTAATAAAATCCTTAATTTTTGTGGTCTTGTTTGCTCGAGTGTTTAAGTTCTTAGGGTGTTTTCTCACCCGGTGCCTGAAGATCATCCAGTTTGGGAGTCATCGACCTAAGACTCGTTACATTAGCGATTAAAAAGTCTAATAGAACTAAGGGATAATACTACCAAAAATATGAAAAATAAAGCATAAGAATTAGAGTTGAAAACCCCGAGTCAAAATTTCACCGTCACAAAAATGCATATGACTAGGGTAAAATAATAGACTGGATAAGAAATACAATTTGACTCCTTACCTAGATTGATTACAAGTTTGTAAATAAAGACTAAGTTTAGCAATGAAACGTTAGGTTTTCCTATAACTTATAAATTACTTAAATTTTAATAATAATACTTTAAATATTTTCTCATCTTTTCAAAATGTGTTTTGAAAATACTAACACTTTATTTCTCTTTCTTTATGGATTTTGTGGGTGTAATCCACTAAAAATCCTCACGAGACAAAACTCGTCCTCTAAGGGTAACCTAGAGGTTAATAGCTTATTGCACATGCTAAGTGCAACCAGGATTCCTACGAAAGTGTATTAGAATAATTTTTTCTTTGTTTTCTCGAGGATGAGCAAAAGATAGGTGTGAGGGTGTGATCGTATACGTTTATTATATTATTTATTAGTACATTCCTATACTTATTTTGTATTAAATCTGCAATCATCTTGTCTTATTGTTTAATTCATGCAGGATATGATTAATAAAGGGAGAGAAGATAATATCAAATAAATACCTGTTATATCAGATTTATATGGATCTATTTGGTTAGCTGAAGATCATCACAAATCTAATCCAATTACATCAGATTTAGTTAGATTTATTTTATTAGCTGAAAAATCAAGGAGATAGAGGTAAATCCAGAAGTTCAAAGCAACCCTATTAATATACAAAGAGATATCTAAAGAATTGGGATGTATATTAATAAGATTCAGAGCGATAAGACACAATCTAACTGAAGATCAAGGAATAAAAGAAAATTTTATCTCCAACCTTATCAGAAGATCTTTTCGTTGGGAAAGAGATTTTGTCCCTATCTCCGTACGCTCTCCCTTATCCAATTTTGGCTATAAATACTTGTATTTCTGAAGGCCTTTACCACTTAGCAAAAAGTTTAGGCTAATTTTTTTTTCTAGTTTTTAACTTAGGTTTTTTTTTCTTTCTTCTGTAATTTTTCGTTTTCTTTATAGCTTAGGTTGAAGAGAAATTCATATGAAAAAGTGAGAGAGTGATTTTTCAAGAGTGACACTTGATGTAACTTAATCCTTTTTCTTAGTTTTTCAATGTAATCAAAGCTTGGTTTTTATGTTATTCTTCTTATTTTTCTTTAATACTTGTTCTCTTATGTTTGATTTGAAACTGAGTGAATCTATTGGCCTTGACTTCGTAAGAGCAATTGATGATTTATGACGATAGGTTTTATTTCTAAACGGGTGAGTTCTGTATCATTTCATGCTTACTTTTCATAGTTTTGATGATATAATATAGGCAGTTTGGAGCGAGGAGAATCTTATATTCCATGTGGTGATCGCCTTCAAGCCAAGAAAAGTTGTTGCTTAGGATCCAAGGTGAGGCAAGCATAAAGAGGTAAGTAAACTTTAGATCTTTCTTTTCTTTCTTTTCATTTCATAGTTTAGAAACACTTTTGAAAAATGATTCTTTCTTTATTCATTTTGAACCTTTTTTTAAACTTAGTTTTCCTTTTATTAAAACAACATCTTCTACTATCTTCGACAATCTTTTTCATCTTAACATAGATTTCATTTTTCTTTTTTTTCAAAAACAAAGAAGAACTTTTAACCAGTTTTAGTAACTAAAAGAAACCTATCAACACGCTTCCATCGCGAATCTCTCTTGTAGACTGTCTAAAAATCATTGAAGACAAGTCATCAGATAACAGAGTTCATACTTCAGACGCGAGGCTAATCAAAGCCATTCATGCAACGCCAAGACACAGGGCTCAAACCTTACACCCCTGCATCACTGTAATGCCAAGACGCAGGGCTCGAAGCCTGCGTCTCAACACCACTGCAATGCCAAGACGTAGAGTGCGAAGCCTGCATCTCAACACCACGCAATGTCAAGACACAGAGCTCGAAGCCTACGTCTCAACATTACATCAATGAGGGAATACAGAGTTTGAGGCGCACGTTTCAACACTACAGCAGTGACTAAACACGGCCTCAAGGTTTGCGTCCAGCATCATTTCAACGGCTAAACGCAGAGCTCAAGCCTGCATTACAACTAGAGAGGAGCCCTGCATTTTAGTTGCAACTGCCCTCATTATTGGGTCAGTTACTACCCTCGTAATGAGGGGAGTTAACCCCCATTATGGAGGGTTTTTCGGGGACAATTTTACCCCTGAAACCCCTATATATAGCTTAGTTTGCTATTGAAGAGGGGTCAAAAATTTTCAGCTGAGGAATACTGATAAAGAGTTAAACTCTTATATTAACTCGCTGAGTTCAATTTTTTGCCTAAGTCTCTTTGAGATGTCATTGGATAGGAACTGTGCTACTCCATCTGTGATCCAAGGAGAAGATTTTTAGAAGAGTTTGATGTTCACCCGATCAACAGAAAACAAGATTCACTTTCCACCGCTACGCAAAGAACCTAGTCTTAAACATAGAGAAGATCTGAGCTTGAGTGTCTTCTCTCTCTTGTAGCTGAAATTTTGAGCGGTTGTAATTTTTCATTGATTCAAGAAAATTTTACAATACACTTTCAACTCCCCCCGTCACGTACAAGAGATGACGACTCCGCTGGGGACTACTTTCTCTACTGATTAGCAAGTTATGGTGCAAGGTGACGTCAGTTTCATGAGAAAAATGGTCGAATCACTCGTTGTGAAATTCGACCAGGCAAAATATGAAGAGTTTCTCTTTTGTGGATCCAAGAGCCCCAGGGTGGCGTGGTAGTATCATAAGGTCTCCTTAGATATCTGCTCTCAAGTCCCTTTGGAGACTTTCCCAAAGATAGCCTGCGCAAACAACGCTATTTCTGGCCGCGTTGCGCACGTGGTCCGCATTAACATCTCCCACGAGACCTACGAGGCCGACATCGTCGAAGGCCAATCTTGCCATGCCCCTGCTCTCAACATGCCTTAGCTCCAGGTTTTCGGGAGTCCCCAATAACCCGTAAAGCGTAACCAGAATGCTAAAATCGACAAAGGCGATGTGCACGTCGACAACAGATGCAAGAACCTAGAAAAATCATCTGTCCAGTAAATACAGGATGCGAGGCTCATGCCTGCATCTCTTCTGAACCGCATCAGACGCGCGACGTCTGCGTTTGGATACCAAAACACAGAGCTCAACAGGCTCACATTTCTGAGGCTTCACCTCACGATGTTCAGCAACGCGAGGTCCGCGTCTCTTCTCAGAGATACGAGACCCACGTCTCTATGTCAAAACGTTAGGCTCACGAAGTCCGTATCTCTTAAATGTCGCCTCACAAACACGACAATCAGCAACAAGAGGTCCGCGTCTCTTATCAACAGAGGCACGAGACCAGCATCTCTAAGCCAAAAACATGAGAGCCGCGTCTGTTCTACAGAACGTGAACTCCGCGTCTCTGAACCCTGCGCCCCTGAGGCGTGCGTCTCAGAGTTGCGACGCAAGGTTAACATTCGCTCTCCGACGGCTAGGGTCATAAGGGAGCTGAAAAGTCCTCACCCTCAGATACTCGAGGATGGTCTCTTCGATTCTCCTCTGATGGATTTAAGGGATTACTTGACAAAGAAGAAGAGTGTTCATCAAATCACTCTACTATGCTGCTGTGAATGGCTTATCACAACGATGCTCTCTGAATGCCACTGCAAACAGTTGGTGTTCAAACGGCTATCATCTATGTCAGTCTCTCGCTCGGCCAAAAGACGTCATTCCCACACAAGAAAAACTTTCTCTGATGTGGAGTACCCTGAAGTTACTGAAAACGTGGTAGGTCCAAGTACTACATCAAGCAAGACTAAGGGAAAGCAGCCAATAGTCAGCTCTGATGAGTCTGACACCGAGCCGGAAGGAGTGTACCAGCATACCTGCACTCGAACTGGCATAATAGCCCCAGTGGACTACAGTGCCCTAGCTCGGGGCATTGAAGTAAGCGAGTCACACTCTTCCACCGCAGAATCACATGCCTCGAACTCTTCTGTAGAGAAAGAAGCCTTTGCATATATGGCAAGCACTCCTGAAGAAATGGCCAGACGCTTTGAGCAACAAGCCCAGACTCAGAGGGACCAACTCGATATGATTCGTGCTCAACAAGAATCTATTGACAACCTCAAGCAAATACTTTCGCAATTGCTTGAGGATAAAAAGAAGAGGCCTAAGGCCAAGACGCCTTCCAAGAAGTCCAAAGGCAAACGGAAGGAAGGGAAAAGCTCATCTTCAGCACATATTGAGGAGGAGGTGCATTTTAACTCTGAGTTGTTCAACCCTCAATTCGAAGAGGGAGGCAATTCAGAGAAGGGAGAACTCATTCCAAAAGAATGAGTAAACTGAAATAGCGTCTTGAAGCCCTCGCCAGTCGGAAAGGCCTACAAGAAACAAAAGTGGTCTGGCAGTACTCGACTACGTGGGATCTTGTCCTGTACCCTCCTAAGTTTAAAGCCCCGACCCTGCAGGCCTTCGACGACAAGGGGTCACCGAACCAGCACGTATACTACTTCAAGTCTCAGACAGGGAATGTAGTATCAAATGATGCCATCTTGGCATGTTTGTTCATCGGCACCCTGAAGGGGATCGCTTTTGAATGGTTCATGAAGCTCCCAGAAGGCTCCATCAAGAACGGGTGATCTGGAGAAGCTTCCTTACACCCTTCTTCAAAGATGACTCAAAAATTACCATACCAACTCTCTTGGCGATGAGGCAACGAAAAAGAGAGCCAGTTAAAGCATTTGTGGAGAGAATATGGCACTCCGATGTCCTAGTGGTATGACCCAGGCCACCTTGGTGGAAACAAACTCTCACAATTTGCAAACCTCACTCATAACTCAGATAGGAGTAGCTGAAAGCCGTATCTGAAAGCAGTTGGTCCAACAAGGCGAACAGGCAGAAGAGATTGTTGCCAGGGTTAAGGCAGAAGAAAATAAGCCCAGACCCTAAAAGTCAACGAGGAGCACGCCAGAAGCATCTTTTCAAGTTAAAAGGAAGGACACACTGGCGACAGAGACAAAATCTCCCTCTAAGCCCCAACCGGCTAGAGGGGGTAGCTCTTCAACTTAGTTATGCGCCAACAAGTAGTACTCCTTTAAGAATGAGCATGTAGATTCATTGTTCAAGTTATTCAATATGAGTAATAAACTGAAACTTCCTGAAGCTAGACGTCCTGAGGAGGTTGGCAAGATCAACAATCCCAATTATTTCTTGTACCACAAGATGTTGGGGCACCCTACCAAGAGCTGTTATATTTTCAAAGACATTCTCCAAGCTTTGATTGATGCGGAGGTGCTCAAACTTCGCCCGGAGTAGAAGAAAGTGACAGCAAATATGACGTCATTTCTTCAGTTCGGGGTCCAGCCTCCAATGCCGGCCGGAGTAGTTCCCATCCTGAAAAGGGAACTAAGGGTGCTCAATACAGATCCACACCACCAGCAGGAGAAAGGTCTCGTACCTGTTCCTACTCCTCAAGGAGAAATCATGTGAGCTCATCTCGACCTCGTGAAGGCCAACAATGGACTACTATTACCAATAGGAAGTTCAGGGGCAAAGCAAAAGCTTCGCCTTGAAATATGGTATGTTCTTCATCCCGGGAGCCAGAAACTGATGTCCCCTCGCTAACTAATTAGAGGAGGAAACAATCGTCCTTGATGCAGAACCGAATGTGCCGCACATAGCAGAGACCCGCTTGGGTCAATCATACTTGAAGAAATACGATAAAATGGTGGCAAATCTGCCTAAACCCACCCTAGAGCCAACCGCCAACCAGGAAATCCATGAAGCAACCCGTGGAGAAGCAAAAAAAGCTTCGATTGCCAAGACCCTTCTGAAGGACAAAGCAGAAGGATCTTCAACGCTTTGATGTCTTGGCTCAATTGGCCAACATCTCGACCAGGATTACCCTTTATGAACTCCTGAGACTATCAAAGTCAACAAGGGAAGCTCTGAGAGAAGCTTTAGCTGATGCTGAGGCATTCATGACCCGGATTTCAGCTGAACCACAGGAGGAAGATGAAGAAAACTGTCTCTACACCTCTCAACATGCCCCCTGCATAACCTTCACTCATGACGACATGCAGGTTAAAAGGAAACATGATAAGCCCCTGTACTTAACAGAGTATATTGGATCGTCTGAAGTGAGCCGCATTCTGGTGGATCCAGAATCTGCATTGAGCATCATGCCCCGCCAGGTCATGCAGCACTTAAGAATCCCCACATACCGATTGAGCGCCACTCAAGGTACCATTTATGGTTTCAATGCCAATGGTACGCGCCTAATAGGAAAGATTAAACTCAAATGTCAGATCGGGGACCTAAGATCTGAGGTGACGTGCTATGTTATCGATGCTGACACTTCATATAATTTGCTGTTGGGACCCGACCATGGATTCATCGCAATTCCGTCATCCCTTCTACTCTCCATCAAGTCATGAAGTATGTTGACGGAGATAGAAAAGTTCGAACGTTGATCGCCGAATGGCATCCGTTCAAGGGGGTTGAGAACTACTTCACAGACTCCCTCCTGTACGAGGATTCTCTAGAGACAGACGAGAATCCTCAGCCAGAGGAACTAGACTCTAGTAATGAAGCTGATGTCGATCCAGAGAGAGAAGAAGAATATTTTTGGGAGCTGAGTCCACTTGTAACAAGCGTTGATAAGCTCGATGTCAATAACACCGCCAATGATGTAGGTGAGTGGTATATTAACGAAGAGTTAGATTTAGCTTACTTTTCTGTGTTTGCTTCTGATTCTGTACCAACAGATACTAGTCCCGATGTAGATGACCCCTGGCTGGCAATAGATGCCCCAACATCATTGCATACACCAGTGAGATAATCTCCCACAGCATATCAAAGCGTCAGTGATGCACAAGGATCTTTCTTCGAGGCCCCAGCAAGACGCAAAGATCAAAACTGATCCTCTTTGAAAAAATTGAGTCTAAACCAACGATTGACGAAGACTCAGAAAGTGAGACTGAACTTCCTCAGTTCTCTCATTATGAGTCAATTGTACTCAAAATGATGGAGAACATGGGATATGACCTAACAAGTGGTCCTGGCTTGAAATTCAGTAAAGGAAGGAGAACACTGCTTCGATCCTTCATTCCAAAAGGGAAAGCCCCTAATTATTATCATTGAACTCGTAGAGGGTTGGGCTATGTGTCAACTCTAATCCCTTCAACCTCTGAGTCTGAAGGGTCATTACACCATAATCACTCCTCAGACACGTCATCATGGGAGTCAGATGTCAGTGTCGGCAACATTTTCAAAGAATTTTCAGTAAATATGATTTCAACAAGCCACCCGAAAGATGGAGATGAAGAAATAATCTAGTCAGATAACACCTAAATACTCTCTGAGATATTCGCTTTGAACAACGCAAACCACCCACAGAGGATAAGGTAACCCAGATTAATCTGGGAGATGAGGCTAATCCCAAGCCCATCTTTATAAGCGAAAGCTTATCACCCTTTGAGAAGGAAGATCTAATATCTCTTGTGTGAGAGTATATAGATATTTTCGCTTAAAACTACGAGGATATGTCTGGGCTCGACCCTCAAGTGGCTATGCATCGCCTTAACATCAATCCGAATGCGAAGCCAGTCAAGTAATAGCAACGACGGTTCCGCCTGGAGATAATGGAAGTGACTCAGTTAGAAGTCAAGAAGTTTACAGACTCTGATTATCAGGAAAGAACAACACCCTGATTGGGAAGCCAATATCATCCCCGTTACCAAGAAGAATGGGTAGATCCGGGTTTGCATTGATTTTTGTAATCTAAATGAGACGTGTCCTAAAGATGAGTTTTTCCTTCCAATCATGGATGTCATGATCGACAATATGTGTGGGTTCGAATAGATGGCTTTCATGGATAGATTCTCGGGATACAATCAAATTAAGATGTACCCTAACGATGAGAAGCATACATCTTTCAGGACACCATTAGGGGTGTATTTCTATACAGTCATGCCTTTTGGATTGAAGAATGCGGCGGCGACATACCAGAGAGCTATGAATACAATTTTCTACAAGAATATATGTAAAACAGAGGAATGCTACGTGATGATATTGCAGTAAAAAGTTGTGCCAAAGGCGATCACATAGCAGATCTGAAGACAGTATTCGATATCATGTGGGCACATCAATTGAAGATGAATCCCACCTAATCTTTCCTGGGGGTAGCCAGCGGTAAATTCCTCGGATTTGTCGTGACATCCAAGGGAATCCACCTCAACCCAGATAAAGTCAGCGCTGTCCAGGAGATGCAACCTCTAAGGAATCTTAAAGAGCTTAGAGGACTGCAAGGGCGACTGGCCTATATTCAGAGATTTATCTCAAATCTCTCAGGACAATACCAACCCTTCACCAAATTGATGAAGAAGGGTGTTTCATTCATCTGGGATGATGCTTGCCAACAAGCGTTTGAGAAAATCAAGCTGTACCTTACGCATCCACCTGTCCTTACAGCTTCGGTGTAAGAAAAACCTTTCCTAATATACGTTCGAGCTATGGATCATTCTGTATGGGCTTTATTAGCTCAAAATAATGATCAGTGACACTAGCAGGCACTCTACTACCTGAGTAGAACTATGATCAGAGCTAAACATCGATATAACCTAATCGTAAAAGAATGCTTGAAGTTGGTATTCACTGTCCAGAAGATGCGACATTACTTGGTGGGCCAAACCATACACGTCATATCAAAAGTCAATCCTTTAAGATTTCTTATGACAAAGCCATCGTCACTGAACGGTCGATTGGCAAAATGGGCTATGTTGCTCTCCCAATATGAGATGCAATTCCTGCCACAAAAAGCTGTGAAAAGACAGGCAGTGGCAGACTTTTGGCTAAGTACCCAAATTCAAGGACGACCAAACTTTATGAAGATCTCCCAGACGAGATCACTGAAGTTTTCTTGACGCAGACATCTTTTGAAGAATATGTTGGCAACTCTTCTTCGATGGCGCATCAAGAGCGGGTCCTCGAGAAGATATCGTAGCAGGAGTAGGGGTAGTACTTATCTCCCCATAGAACTACGTAATCCCTCGTACATTCTTATTAACTAAGCCATGTTCTAACAATGTAGCGGAATACAATGCTCTCTATATTGGGATGCAAATCGCCAATGAGATTGGCGTTAAAAATCTCGAAGCATACGGTGATTCAAAGCTCAACGTTAACCAGGTTCGCGGGGAGTACGAAATCAGATATGAAGACTTCATACCCTATCACCACGCAACTATTCACATAGCAGAGAGATTCAGAAACTTCTACATCGACCATATACCTCACCAGCAAACTACGCATGCAGATGGATGGCATCTCTCATTGCTTCCTTGGCTCTTCCAGCCGGAGTGGTAGAGAAAGTACTCGTCTACAACCATGACTTGTACTGTCCAAAACTCACCTCGAGAGTGATCAGATTCTAGCAGGGAACTTTCAAGGCAAAGAAACTCTAGAGACTTCGGCAGATCCAGAGCTTAAGGATTGGCGATTCCCATATATTGACTACGCACTATACGACATTTTTCCTAATGACCCCAAAGAGGCGGTTGTCATTAAAAGGAAAGCCCCTAAATTCTACTACAATGCAATCACAAGAACACTGTATCGCCGATCGCATGATAGAATCCTCCTCCACTGCTTGTCATATAAAGAGGCTCAGGAAACACTCAAAGAGGCTCATGGCGGTATGTGTGAAGCTCACCAACCTGGTCTAAAACTTAGAGATCGGCTCCGAAGACTTGGATATTATTGGCCATAGAAGATCCCTGACACCATCGCTTACACTAAACGATGCCACGCCTATCAGATCTATGGTGACTTCATTCACCAGGCACCAGGACATCTTTGCCCTGTAACTTCTTCCTGGCCATTCGAAATGTGGGGAATGGATGTGGTTGGTTCTATCAGCCCATCTTCATCCAAAGGACACTGGTTTATCTTAGCCATAGCTGATTACTTCTCCAAATGGCTAAAACTATCCCCTTGAGGGAGGTAAAGACATTTGACGTGATCAAATTCATTAAGCATCACGTGGTCTACCGCTTTAGCATGCCACAACAGATTGTCTATGATAACGGGCCTCAGTTCGTTAGCCAAGCCTTTCAAAGATTCTGCAACAAGTTCATGATCCAGAGTGTGTCTTCAACAACATATTATCCATCCGCTAACGACCTTGCAAAAGCTTTCAACAAGACCATTGGGAAACTTCTCAAGAAATTCGTCTCGAAGAGCCAACGCGACTGGGATGATAAGTTAGGTGAATGCTTATGAGCTTATCGCACAACAGTGAGAACCCCGACGAAGCTACACTGTTCGCTTTGATATATGGGTGTAAGGCCGTACTCCCACTAGAAATTCAGATCCCATCTCTACGCGTTGCCTTGACAACGCAGATGACAAATGAGGAGAAGCATCGGCTGCGACTCTAGGAGTTGGAAGGCTAAGATGATAAACATCTGCAAGCTCAACAGCAAATCGAGCTCTATCAAGCTCGAATTACCAAAGCCTTCAACAAGAAAGTCAAGGAGCGGACTTTCAAAAAGGTGACCTTGTCTTAGCTGTTAGAAGACCCATGGTGATGATGCATAGACCAAAGGGAAATTCCAGCCCAAATGGGAAGGACCATTTGTAGTAGTGTTAGTCTAATCGAATGGAGCATACCACCTTATAACCCAGACGACGATACGCTCATGATGCCGATCAACGACAGATTCTTGAAGAAGTATTATCTTTAACAAGATTCTTCTCATAATCTGGTTAACATTACACCTCTAATCAAAACTTTCAGATTCAAGATGTTTGGAAGAACGCCAAAGAAAAGCTTCTTTCTTCAATGGATCACATTATGATCGATCATTGTCGAGCCAACCAAACATTGGTTACATCATAATGCATGATGTAAACATCAAAGAAAAGACAAAGTGCAAAACTTTGGTTTTAGCCTTGTTTCTCTTCTCTAGTTTATCTATCAAAATCCCTCTGAAGGCTAAGGATAGAGGAAAATGTTGATTTTTAAGTCATCGACAACTCATCATGCTGGAGAGAATAGCATGGCTAACCCAACTCAAATGGTAGTTGGTAAAGGCATACCAAATCTGTTGATAGCTGAGGGTTTGCTAAAAATCCTAAGGGACTTAGTCTCCTCTTTCCGTCCAAAATCTCTTACCAGTTCCTGTTGGCCCAAAGGCCTTCCACTCTAGTTTTGATGATGATTAACTCATGTAGTTATGTGTACTAATAATCTTGTGATTTTAGTTTCAGATCATTAATCAAGTTATTAGTTGGTGATTAGCTTCAACAAGATGATTTGGAAGCTTTCACAAGTTGATTCAAGAGCCCGAGCGTCAAAGATCATATATAGCACTTGCTCTGTGGATCAAGGAGTTTTGGATCGAGTCGGCTTGGAGATTGCGCTCTACAAGAAGACTTCGGTACCTAGTTTAGTTTTATGTTTAGATCCAAATTTGTAAAGATTAGAATAGTATGATAATGCTCAAGTTCACAACACACACGTTTCATGTTTTGAATATTGGTTTTCGGTTTTTCGGTTTTAAGTTTAACCGATCTTGGTTTGCATGAATAGATAGATTCAAAACAAGTTTACATGGTTTAATATATATATGATTTGTTCTATATACATGCATGCTTCAACTCTTAGACAAACTTAGTTTTGACTTACTTATTCATGTGTTTTATGTTTTGGTATTTTTGACAAAACATATTTTGGAATTAATGACAAAAACTATGATATATATATGTTACATGTATATTGGATTTCTATCCATATGCATCATGCTTCAAAGTGTTTAAATATCATATTTTTGTATTTGGAAGAGTTTTGGACAAAACGTATTTTCTATTCAAAATCTAAGTTTTAGAAAATACAGTTTTTGGTTTTTGGTAAAAATGATAAGACACAAAAATAGTTCATATTGATTGATATTTGAGCTAAACTTTTTACCACATGTTTATATATCAATGCAAAATGATAAAACTATTTTTGGTGATTTTTAGAAAAGATAAAAGAATTTTTAAACATGTTTTTAATTCTGTTTTCTGTTCCAGGCTTCACCAGTCGACTAGTCTTCTGACCAAGTCGACTTGGCTGAAATCGGTCGACCGGGTCGGTCGACCGACGTGCACAGAATTGTGCACGTTTGGCAGACTTGGGACGGACGACCGTCCGGGTCGACCGGGTCTGAGAGCAGAGCTCTCTGTTTGTTTGGGTCGACCGGGGCGGTCGACCGGTAGCTGCCAACGGGCAAAAATTGACCGTTGGACGGTCGACCGTCCGGTCGACCGGCAGGGTTATTTTGACAAAATCTGCTGCCAACGGCTAGTTTCCAGATTTGCCTATAAATACCCCATTTGTAAGAGTTTTTCTCTAAGATTTTTTGTGCGAATTTTTCCCTACTCTCTGGTGTTTTCACAGCAATCAAAAGAAGTTTTTGGATTCAAATTGAACAATCTTTTTGGTGTTTTTATTAGGGTTTGAAAAATCAAAGAAAAAGGATTTTGGGAAAAGCTTTTGTTTGAACTTCACTATCTTCATTTCTATTATTTCCCAAAGATTTTCTTTGAGTTGCTGGTTTCAAATCCCTTGGTTTTCTCCACACTTGAGCTAAAATCTACTATCTTTTCTATAAGATTTTTGTGTGGGAGAAAGAGATTGTTTGTGGTTGTTGCTTGAAACCACTAAGTGGAAAGAGATTGTTTTGTGGTTGTTGTTTGAAACCACTAAGTTGTAAACCCTATCTTTGTTTGGCTTTGTGCCTTTTGGTAGTATCCCTCAAGGTGTGAGGTGATCCCTGGTTGCTTTGTGCTAATCCCTCAAGGTGTGAGGTGATTGTTGTTGGCTTGGTGCCTTGCCTCAAGTGGAGGTTGTGGTTGTAAAGAGAGGAGTTGGGTACTCCTTGTGAGAGTCCTTTGTGGACTAGCTAGTGGATTGGAAATCCTTCGTGTGTCGAAGGCGGGGATGTAGAGCTGGGTGCTCGAACCTCGTAACATATCTTGTTGTTTGCGCTTGATCCATTGACTCTCTCTCTCTATCTCTCTCTTTACTTTGTGCCTTGCAAATATTCATATTGTGCATTCATAATTGCTTGGCTTGGTTGTGTGTGCATCATTTGTTGATTGCACTTGAGTGTATTGCATTAAGTTTTTAAATTCAGCATTGAGTTCACTAGATTAGCATAATCACCTATTCACCCCCCCTCTAGGTGATCTTTCAATTGGTATCAGAGCTAGTGCTCCTGATATTTAGGTTTGACCACCTAGGAGTGAGATCTTAGTTTGCTAATCTTCATTTGCATTGTTCATTTGCACTCATTTAGTTTGCACTCATGGATAGCCCTCCTATGTTTGACCATATTAGACTTGATGCTTGGAAGGCCAATATGAGTAGCCATTTGAAAAGACTAGGACATCTAGTTTATCAAGCCTCCACTATGGAATCCTTCCCTAATAGTAGCAAGCATAAAAAGGCTAATGCATTAGCACTTAGCACACTTAGAGCATCTCTTAGTGAACATCTTTTACCGGTGTTTGATCGTTATGACTCGGCTTTTGCAGTTTGGAGCTTATTGACGTCTCCCGAGCTTCCAAGGATTATCAACAAGATGAGGAGATCTATGAGAGAAAAGTCCGAAGAGCGTTGCCTCATGGTCCAAGGGAATAACTCCCTTGAGGTACAATCGGATTCTCAATTAGATAATAGCTCTAGTTCCTATTGCCATGGTTGTTTTGAAGTTCAAACTTTAAATTTGGAACTTGCTCAAAAGCTTGAAAATTTATTGGAAAAACACAATCTTTTGAAAGAGGACAACCTTGTTTTGAAAAATGAATTAAAGGATTTGTGTTCTAATTTTGAATCGATTTTGTAAGAGAAGGAAGAGATCACTAGTGAACGTGACTCACTAAGATCTCAACTAGACCTTGCCCTTGATGAGATTGAGATTTTGAAAAACAAAAATGATTGTAATGATGTTGTGAAAAACAATGAGGTTTTATCTTCTAAATTGGATTTTGTTTTAAAAGATAATCTTGTTTTGAAAAATAAAATTGATTCAATTACAAAAGAATTGAATTTGATTTTAAAGAAAAATGAATCTTTGAAAATTGAAATTGATTCTCATGTGTGCCATGCTAGTATAGCTTCTTCTTCTTCTAGCACACCTATTGCATGCTCCACTTTATCTTCCACTATTGAAAATGATATAAATGCTTTGAAGAAAAGTGTTGAATGTTTGGGCTCCACTTTGAGCCATTGCACATTGAATCATTCACGTTTGGAAACCTTGGTTCGCAAGAAACAAGGTCCATCTTTGCATGCACACTCTACACGGCATACACATGCTTCCCACGGTCACCACCATTACATGTATGCTCATGTGTACACTTGTACACATTGTGGTCGACAAGGTCACCTTGCTAGATTTTGTTATGATCGTGTTTATCATGAAAATTTAGCAACTAATCTTGTTTGGGTTAGAAAAGATACTAACCCCCGTGGACCCAAAAGAAAATGGGTACCAAAAACCACCTCCTTGACTTTTGATGTAGGTGGGAGCTCTCACATCACGTGAGAGTATTGGTGCCTTGAGGTGGATGCGTTCTAAGCTTAAAAGAGAACCATTTGGATGCTTCACTCTTAAGGAGATTTGGTGGGAGGACCACCGTAGTTTGGAGAACTAGAGATGCACCTTCATGAGTTTTGGTATCATTCTCTAACTCCCATTTTTATTTGCATGCTTTTCATGTTCATCTATTTATAGCATGTCATGGTTTATTGTTCATTATGCCTATGCCATGCTTATTAGAATAGTGCTATACATGTTTAGTTACTTGAGCACCCATGTTTTATATGGATCTATATTTAGTGTTCTCACCTTGTTTAAACTAACATGTATGCCCTAGATCTAATGCACATGCATATGCATTATGACCATTTGGATGTTTATGATTTTTGTTCTTGTTGAATCATGTTTCATTGTTTCATGATTAGTATGATATTTGCCATGTTTATTAGACTTATGCTTTACATGATTAGTTGTTGAGACACCCATGTTTAGTATGGACCCATATTTTGTGTTCTCCTTATGTTTTAGCTATCATGTTAATCATAGATCTTATGCACATGTCTTTGTCATGCTAATCATATGGTTGACTATGACTTTTTATTTTAATGATTCATGTTTTGATAAATAACTTGTGTTGTAATAGCTTAACAATGGTGATGTGTTGTATGATTTCTAATTTTGCCACATGTTTTGATGTTTATAGCCTATTATGTATTTCTTAATTCTAATAGCATGTGGATGTTCTTCATGATCATTTTTATGTCTTTCATGTTGATTTATATCCCATTTTGTGCTAAATGATTTGATTACTTGTTTAGATGTCAGTTTTCATTAAGACTAGAATTTATACTTGCACATGTAGTGGGACACAAATAAATCTTTATATATGTTTGTGCTTGGATGCTTATTTGTACCCATTAAATGTGCTAGTATAGCCTAGTTTTGATGATTTATGCATTTTAAACTTGTATTCCTATTTTTGGATTTATTTTATGTATATGAGTTTTCATTTCATGTATATGTTTATTTTGCCAAACCTTAAGATATACATGTATACCCTTTGAGTCATTTGCCTTTCATGCAAATCTATATATATGGACTCAATTGTGTTTAGGGATATGTATGTATACTTATTGTGTTGACAATTCATACATATACCTTGAAATGAAATTAGTTTTGATGAAAATTTAGTTTTTCTTGATTTCGTGTTCATTTGTTTAACTTCATGTATATGTCTATCTTGTCCAAACTATTGATTATACATGTACATCCTTGAGCCACGTGCCTTCATGCATATACTTTTGTGGACTCATTGTGTTTAGGATATGTATGTATACTTTAGTTTGTACATGACACACATATGCCTTGAAGTTTAAATCGTTTGGATGAATTTCATGTTTACTAAGTGATTTCACATTTATAATGAATCTCTTGTTTTTAAGATGATTTCAATTGGTGATTTCACATCTTAGATGAATTTTATGTTTTCAAGGAATTTCATATGAGCTTAATTGAATATTTCATGTCGATATGTGTCACATTATACTTGTACACTCACTTTATTAGTTTACTCATGATTTGTTTTCATGAGAATTTGAATGGACTTTATGGATTTTGAGTGTTTAGTGATCATGTGATTTACATGTGTTTCATGAAAAACAATTTTATTTTATTCCTTACTTGAAGGATTTCGTACTAGTTCTAGTTTTTCCTATAACTAGTTCGTATTCTTCACTATGGTAAAGATTTTCAAACATACCACATTTTCAAATCTATTTTTGAAAACCCCTACCTTCCATGGGAGGATGGATGGGAGATCATGTTCATGTATGCCTTATAATGAAAATCATTTAAAACTTGAACCATGATTGGGAGGTATAGTAATATGAAGTATACATTTGATCTTATTGTTATTTTAATTGGTATTATTGAATTCTTTCAATTGGTATCAATCTTGACATTTCTTGTATACTCATATGTGTTTGTATGTATGATTGTTTCATTCCAAGAATATCAATTTCTATTGGTATCTATTTTTCATACATATATATGTTTTATTTGTGCTTATTATATCCCTATATCCTTAAGCACAAAATCTTGTTTATGCTAGTGCTTGAGCTTTAACTTTGTTTCAATTGATTACTTTTAAATTGATATCAAGCCTAAGCATTATTTTAGTTGGTATTTCATAAAGGGGAGAAAATTTGATTTTGTCTTTCAATTGGTGATTTCTCAATTGGTATTTGATTCCCACTCCCTTACTTTATGATTAAAAATTTCAAATTGGTATCATATGTTTAAAATGAAAATGATTTACAATTGGTATCAAAATTTTTGGTTTAGACATTCAAAATTCATTATGTTTAATTTCAAATTGGTATCAAGATTGTCATGTGTTTTGTTTAAAATTGGTATCAATATTTTTTTGTTGTTTGTTTCCTTTCAATTGGTATCAAGATGCTTCATTGACATATTTTCAATTGATATCCTAATTGATTGTCACCTCTAATTAACTTTGTTTTTGTTTTAGACAAAAGGGAAAATGTTTTTTTTAATTCATTGTTTCGAACAAAAAGGGGAGAAATATTTATTGATTTTTCAATTGATTTGGTTTTGCTTTTACCCCTTATTGAAGATTGATTCCTTGTGTTAAAAAGAAAGAAGATTTTGTTTTGGTTAGGTTTTTACCCCTTTGTTGATGATTGACAAAAGGGGGGAGAAGAATTTGGGTTTATAAATGCATGTTTTTGTTTTGCATATATTAAGTTTAATTTAGTTTAATTTTAATTGGTATCTAAAGCATGTTTTGTAATTGGATGTTTTGTAATTGGTATCTAGAGTGTAATTGGTATCTAGAGCATGTTTGTTTTAAATATTTCATTGGAATTGGTATCTAGAGCATGTTTTGTTTTTGAACATTTCATTGGTATCTAGAAACTTTATTGTTTATGCATTTATATGCATTCATGTTTAAGATGCATTTATATGCATTCATGTTTAAGAGCCTTTATTGCATATTATTTATTGTTTATTTGTTTATGCATGAGTTAAGGGGGAGCTTCTTTGAAGCTTAACTTTAATCCATGCATATATAACTCCATGAGTTTTGTCATCATCAAAAAGGGGGAGATTGTTGGCCCAAAGGCCTTCCACTCTAGTTTTGATGATGATTAACTCATGTAGTTATGTGTACTAATAATCTTGTGATTTTAGTTTCAGATCATTAATCAAGTTATTAGTTGGTGATTAGCTTCAACAAGATGATTTGGAAGCTTTCACAAGTTGATTCAAGAGCCCGAGCGTCAAAGATCATATATAGCACTTGCTCGGTGGATCAAGGAGTTTTGGATCGAGTCGGCTTGGAGATTGCGCTCTACAAGAAGACTTCGGTACCTAGTTTAGTTTTGTGTTTAGATCCAAATTTGTAAAGATTAGAATAGTATGATAATGCTCAAGTTCACAACACACACGTTTCATGTTTTGAATATTGGTTTTCGGTTTTTCGGTTTTAAGTTTAACCGATCTTGGTTTGCATGAATAGATAGATTCAAAACAAGTTTACATGGTTTAATGTATATATGATTTGTTCTATATACATGCATGCTTCAACTCTTAGACAAACTTAGTTTTGACTTACTTATTCATGTGTTTTATGTTTTGGTATTTTTGACAAAACATATTTTGGAATTAATGACAAAAACTATGATATATATATGTTACATGTATATTGGATTTCTATCCATATGCATCATGCTTCAAAGTGTTTAAATATCATGTTTTTGTATTTGGAAGAGTTTTGGACAAAACGTATTTTCTATTCAAAATTCAAGTTTTAGAAAATACAGTTTTTGGTTTTTGGTAAAAATGATAAGACACAAAAATAGTTCATATTGATTGATATTTGAGCTAAACTTTTTACCACATGTTTATATATCAATGCAAAATGATAAAACTATTTTTGGTGATTTTTAGAAAAGATAAAAGAATTTTTAAACATGTTTTTAATTCTGTTTTCTGTTCCAGGCTTCACCAGTCGACTAGTCTTCTGACCAAGTCGACTTGGCTGAAGTCGGTCGACCGGGTTGGTCGACTGACGTGCACAGAATTGTGCACATTTGGCAGACTTGGGACGGACGACCGTCCGGGTCGACCGGGTCTGAGAGAGAGCTCTCTGTTTGTTTGGGTCGACCGGGGCGGTCAACCGGTAGCTGCCAACGGGCAAAAATTGACCGTTGGACGGTCGACCGTCCGGTCGACCGGCAGGGTTATTTTGGCAAAATCTGCTGCCAACGGCTAGTTTCCAGATTTGCCTATAAATACCCCATTTGTAAGAGTTTTTCTCTAAGATTTTTTGTGCGAATTTTTCCCCACTCTCTGGTGTTTTCACAGTAATCAAAAGAAGTTTTTGGATTCAAATTGAACAATCTTTTTGGTGTTTTTATTAGGGTTTGAAAATCAAAGAAAAGGGATTTTGGGAAAAGCTTTTGTTTGAACTTCACTATCTTCATTTCTATTATTTCCCAAAGATTTTCTTTGAGTTGCTGGTTTCAAATCCCTTGGTTTTCTCCACACTTGAGCTAAAATCTACTATCTTTTCTATAGGATTTTTGTGTGGGAGAAAGAGATTGTTTGTGGTTGTTGCTTGAAACCACTAAGTGGAAAGAGATTGTTTTGTGGTTGTTGTTTGAAACCACTAAGTTGTAAACCCTATCTTTGTTTGGCTTTGTGCCTTTTGGTAGTATCCCTCAAGGTGTGGTGATCCCTGGTTGCTTTGTGCTAATCCCTCAAGGTGTGAGGTGATTGTTGTTGGCTTGGTGCCTTGCCTCAAGTGGAGGTTGTGGTTGTAAAGAGGAGTTGGGTACTCCTTGTGAGAGTCCTTTGTGGACTAGCTAGTGGATTGGAAATCCTTCGTGTGTCGAAGGCGGGGATGCAGAGCTGGGTGCTCGAACCTCGTAACATATCTTGTTGTTTGCGCTTGATCCATTGACTCTCTCTCTATCTCTCTCTTTACTTTGTGCCTTGCTGTAACGCCCCGATCCTGGCGGATACGGACACGTCACCGCGACGTATATACGTAGGTCAGAACTGCCCCCACGTATATACGCTAAGCGTGAAAGTACAATACAATACAGGATCAGAGTATAACACAAGCGTGGTATATTCATATATGCCAACAATAAAGTACAAGTACAAGTTATGAACTGATACACTTTACAAGTGTTTTGTTTCACAACCAAGTCCAAAAGAAGATATACAAATGTATACAAGATGCTCACGTAAGAAAGGAAGACGCGTGAGCCAAAAATGAAGAGTACGGCACTGGAGGAACTAGAGCTGGTCGGCCTGCTCACTGAAGTACTCTTGGTCCTCAGTGGATGGATCCACTTCGTTCCAAGTCTCGGAATCTGAATATGCAAATCCACAGAATCAAGACATATAACAATAAACGAGATATGGCCAAATGGCTAATGGATACGAGTAAATAAGATATAGCAATATAAAGGATAAAGCATGGAAATCCAAAGTCCTAAAACAATACATCTACAATTAATGTCTTATTATTATTACTTGTTTCATCGTGATATCTAGCTATGTGGTCCAGCGTCCCAGTGCACATAGATCCATATCCCAATAAAGCAAGGGGGTTGTTGGAAATCAGCGGTTGTATCGATGAACTATGTTTACAGTGGATCCCGTGCATGCCCGGGATAACGGCCCAATAATGTTCCGTGCTTGTAACGGAACCCAGCCGCTAGGCCTCAATAAAAGGGACTTATGTATGCCCTTATCAATATGGTACCAGCAATACAGGGAGCAAGCTCTCCCCTCAGTCCCCTGGTGTACCGCAGGTCAGACTGGAACATGGGTTGCACAACACTTCCTAAAACCACTGTAAACACGAACACAATCGATATCCGCATGGTCTCCCCCGGACCCAATATAAGTTGGTCTATTTTATGTAAAGGTCAAATCAATCATGCTTGGTACAAGTGATAGCATGATAAAGTGGAGATATACATTTTAATTAACAAGTCTAACATGAAGATACATGGTAACATATCATGTGGTATCAATTAGGAAGCATAAACAATATTAGCATATCATACATGTATCAATGAACGATCAAAATTTAAAACAGAAAAGAAAACAGAAGTCTGGCACAGTTTTGAACTGGCGGTCGACCTCCGGTCGAGTGCCGGTCGACCGGGGTTTGTGAAGGCGGTAGGGTTGCCGGTCGACTGCCGGTCGACTGGCCAAAGTGCGTGAGCTCCAGAATCGACCGGTCGACTGCCGGTCGACTGGGCTTTGCACGGGCGGTAGGGTATCGGTCGACTGCCGGTCGACCGTACCGAATCTGGAGCTCCAGGTGAGCTCCAGGTCTCCTAGCCGGTCGACTGGTCTATGGACCGGTCGACCGCTAGCCCAATTCTGTGCACGTTTGTGCATATCGGTCGACTGCCGCCATAGGGCCGGTCGACCGATGTTCTGAAATAGGCTGTGGTCTGACTAAAAATCCAGATTTTGTGGTGGTTGTTTTGAATGGATAAAAATAGGATTTTTATAACGTAAAGTGACATGATCTATCAATACAAGTATGCTAAGAATATTACTAGTCTTGGTGAGTAAAGATACTCACCTCGAACGGTCGTTTGGAGTTTCTACGAGTTCCGGACGAGCCGAAATACCAACTTGATTCTCGGCGATAACTCGGACGATCCCAAAATCCAAGTTGCGGTTCTTGAGATGGCAAGGAGACCTAGGGTTTGCTTTGAGAAAGAGAGAGATTTTGCTAAGGTTGGAATTCTTGAGGAAATGAAGTAAAGGATGAAAATGTAAAGGGTTTGGTTTAAATAGGATTTTGAATTTGTAAAGGGGATGGAATTTTAAGAAAGAGAGGGATTTTTGTGCAAATGTGTAAATGAGATATTTTCTTGACCAATCAAATGAAGCCAAGTGGAGATGAGGTGGCTTCCTTGGCCAATCAAATGGAGCCATTTGGAGGTGAGGTGGGGGGTCATTAATGAAGCAATTAATGTGGAAGAGTGTGGAAAATGGAAAGGTGGAAATAATTGGGATTTTTTGGAAATTCAAAACTCTTTTGGCTTAATGAAGAAGGAAGAGAAATAGAAAAAAGAAAAAGAAGGAAAATTAAATTGAAAGGATATTTTCCCTAACTCAGAAAATTATGAAATTAAAACCGTGGGTTCCCGGGACAAAGTCGTAAGTACGGAAAACATTTCGGAAATACCGGATACGTCCCGAAATCAAGTATCTCGGAACGACTCCAAATTTTCACCAAAAATCTATAATAATATAAAAAGACTTAAAATGAAGTCCTTTCTGAGAAATACCTTATAGTTTTAATTATAAAAATCCCGGTATCAGTAATTTACCGACTCCGTGGGAATTTTCACAAAATCCTAAAATCCTCAGAAAAAGGCTTTATTTAAGAAATAGAATTCTAATTAATAAAGTCTAAAGGACTTTCTGAAAATTCCTAACAGTTTGGAAAATACAAATCAGAAAATTGATCAGCGGCGCTGGTCGACACCGGTTTTGAAGAAATTCATTTTAAATCTAGAAAATTCCAGAAAATCACATAAAATCTAATAAATTGGAAAATGATATTTGAAATTGAAATCGGATAAATACGGAAGGTAATTCGGAAAATACGGCTGAAAAGCTGAATACGCAACAAAGTACGTATTCCGGAAACGAGGTATTACAATCTACCCACCTTACAAAAATTTCGTCCTCGAAATTTCGCAAGATGAAAGACAACAAGGAAAGACATGATAGATGGAATATAACGGTAGAGATATAGAAGGAAAGAATCTTACCAAGTGGTAAAGAGTTGCGGATATCGCTCTCTGATGACGTCCTCTCGCTCCCATGTGGCCTCTCCTGGCACATGGCGGTTCCAAGACACTAACACCAAAGGTATATCCTTGCTCTTCAGTGTCTTGACACTCCTGTCTAAGATGGCCATTGGCTGCTCCTGATAAGATAAGTCTGGTTGTAACTCCAGTTCGGAATGATCCAAAATATGGCTGTCATCCTTCACATATCTCCTCAACTGAGACACGTGGAAAACATTATGAACTCCATCCAACGATGGCGGCAGCGCCAATCGATACGATACATCTCCCACTCGATCCAATATCTCGAATGGGCCGATATACCTTGGACTTAGTTTCCCACGAGTGCCGAAACGGATCACTCCCTTAGTCGGTGAAATCTTCAGGAACACATGATCTCCAACTCCGAATTCCAATGGCCTCCTCCGAGAATCTGCCCAGCTCTTTTGCCTGCTCTGAGCTGCCCTGAGATGATCCCTGATAATCTTGATTTTCTCCGTCGTCTGGATCAACATCTCTGGTCCCAATAAACTCCGCTCACCGACCTCATCCCAACAAATCGGTGATCGACACTTCCTACCATACAGTGCCTCAAAAGGTGCCATCTTTATACTTGCCTGGTAACTGTTGTTATAAGAAAACTCGGCCAAGTGTAGATGGTCTTCCCAAGAACCTCCAAACTCAATCATGCAAGCTCTAAGCATGTCCTCGAGGATCTGGATGGTCCGCTCCGACTGTCCGTCCGTCTGGGGATGATAAGCTGTACTAAACTTCAGACGAGTGCCCAGACTCTCTTGGAGACTCTCCCAAAAGTGAGATCTGAATCTCGTATCTCTGTCTGAAACAATACTGACTGGCACTCCATGCAGACGGACCACTTCCTTCATATACTTCTCCGCCAACACCTCTGTCGTCTGACCGACCCGGAATGGTATGAAGTGGGCCGACTTAGTGAGACGGTCAATGATAACCCACACAGCATTATTACCCTTGGGACTACGAGGTAATGCTGTGACGAAGTCCATAGTGATATGCTCCCACTTCCACTCAGGTATTGGCAAAGGTTGCAGAAGTCCAGCCGATCTCTGATGCTCGATCTTTATTTGCTGGCACACCAAGCACTTAGCCACAAATTGAGCTATCTCTCTCTTCATGGCATTCCACCAGAAGTGCTTCTTCAGGTCTTGGTACATCTTGTTTCCCCCCGGGTGTATAGAGTAGGCTGAACTGTGTGCTTCAGCCAAAATCTTCTGTCTCACTTCTCCCTGGGGAACACAAAGCCTATCTCCCAAGCACAAGGCATCATCAGGACGAATACAGATATCCGTCCTCAATCCAGCCTCGACCTGATCTCTAAATGTCTGGAGTCTGGGATCCTCCTTCTGGGCTTCCTTAATCTCCTCTATCAGTGAAGACTGGATCTGTAAAGCCATAAGCTGTCCTGTCTTCTCAGCTCCTCGGACCACCATCAAATCCAATCGGATGAAATCCCGAATCAAGTCCTCCTGCTGAGTGAACTGGACAAGCACTCTGTTCTCTGGCATCCTACTCAAAGCATCCGGGACTGTATTGACTTTGCCTGGATGATATTGCAAATCAATATCGTAGTCTGCCATAAGCTCCAGCCACCGCCTTTGCCTCATATTCAGTTCTTCTGAGAAAAGATATACTTGAGGCTCTTGTGATCTGTATATATCAGCACTCTATCTCCCAGAAGATAGTGCCTCCAAATCTTCAAGGCAAAGATCACTGCTGCCAACTCCAAATCATGAGTTGGGTAATTCCTCTCATGAGGTTTCAACTGCCTGGATGCATATGCGATAACATGATCATGTTGCATAAGCACGCATCCTAGGCCTTTACCTGAGGCATCACTAAAGATGACCATCCCTCCTCTCCCTGAGGGAGTTCTCAAGATAGGAGCTGAAATGAGCTTTTGCTTCAACTGCTCGAAGGCTGCATCACACTCCTCTGTCCAGATGTACTTCTCCCCTTTCCTGGTAAGCTTCGTCAATGGAGCTGCAATCCGAGAGAAATCCTGGATGAAGCGTCTGTAGTATCCAGCTAGTCCAAGAAAGCTCTTTATCTCTGTCACTGTCCTCGGGACTGGCCACTCCTTTACTGCTTGTACCTTGCCCGGATCAACGGATACACCTTCTGCTGACACCACATGTCCGAGGAATGCTATACTGTCTAGCCAGAACTCGCACTTGCTCCTCTTGGCATGAAGCTGCTCCTGCTGAAGTGTCTGCAACACAATCTTCAAGTGTTCTTCATGCTCCTTCCTGTTCTTAGAATAAATCAAGATGTCGTCGATGAAGACAACAACAAACTGATCCAAGAAGGGTGAGAACACTCGGTTCATCAAGTCCATAAACACTGCAGGGGCATTAGTGACTCCGAAAGGCATAACAAGAAACTCGTAGTGGCCATATCGGGTCCTAAATGCCGTCTTCAGTCTATCCTCCTTCTTCACTCTCAACTGATGATAGCCCGACTGTAAGTCCAACTTGGAGAATACACGGGCTCCATGAAGCTGATCAAATAAGTCATCTATTCTGGGAAGGGGATACCTGTTCTTGATGGTGACTTTGTTTAACTCCCTATAGTCAATACAAAGTCTCTTGCTACCATCCTTCTTATTGGCCAACAATACTGGAGCTCCCCACGGTGAAGTACTTGGCCTGATCAATCCCTTATCTGATAACTCCTGCAGCTGCTTCTTCAGGATTTCCAACTCTGTTGGTGCCATCCTGTACGGAGCCTTAGATATAGGAGATGCCCCTGGGATAGTCTCAATGGAGAACTCAATCGTCCTGACAGGTGGCAATCCTGTAATCTCCGCAAACACCTCCGGGAATTCATCCCACACTGGCACCTTCTGCTTCTGAACTTCCGATGAAATGATCTGCTTTCCCTTAGTGGACTTCACTTCTCCACTAAACTGAAACTCAGGCTGATGGGGAATTCTAAAATTGATCTTCTTCTCTCTACAATCAATTATAGCATGATACTGACTGAGCCAGGTCATGCCTAAGATCACATCGTACCCCTTAGTATCGAGCACGAGCATATCTATGGCTAAGACCTTATCACACAGTTCTACTGGACAGTCAGTACACACTCTAGATGATAAGACTACCCCATTCCCTGTACTTATCTCCCACTTGTGGTCTAATAATCCAACAGGAATAGAATGAACGGCCACAAATTTATCTGAGATATAACAGTGGGATGCACCCGAATCAAATAAAGCGAGAACAGGCTTTGAGTGTACTCTGATGTTACCTGTAATCACCTCCTCTGAAGCCTCAGCCTCTGCCTCCGTCAGGTTGTAAGCCTGACCCCTGCCACGCCCGGCTGCTGTCCTACCCCCTCTCTGGACTGGGCGAATCATATGCTGTGGAGGAAGGGGTGCTCTCCTTACTACTGGTCCCTGGTCTCTCCTCACCACCGGACCTTGATCCCTCTGCCCAATTGGTCTTGGCAACACTCTCTGTCCACTGGGTCCTGGAAGTGCTGGTAAGGTCTGGTTGGCTGTCCCAAATCTATTGTGTGGACAAGTTCCTACTGCATGATCTCTGGAACCACACCATAAACACAACCCATTCGCCCTCCGGCAATTTGGTCGAGTGTGTCCTAGCTTCCCACAAAAGTTGCAAACAGGGAGTGGTTGGGCTGTCTGATAAGGTGCTGGCCTGTAAGGTTGCCTCTGCATCTTTGCTGCTCTGAATGGGGCTCCTCGTCCCATAGGTACAAAAGGCCTCTTCATGACCTGCTGTCTCATCTGATCCCCCTGTGTCTTCTCAAACCCCCGCTCTACTTTCCGAGCGACAGAGAGAACATTTGCATATGTCTTCAACTCCTGGGGCATCAGGTACATCTGAATCTCCATCCGAAGACCCTTCTGAAACCTGCTCGCTCGCTTCTCTTCGTCTATCACCATATAAGGAGCGAAACGGCTGAGTCTAAGGAAGTCCGCTGCATATTCGTCCACCGACTTGTTTTCCTGCTTGAGTCCGATGAATTGTTCCTCCATCTCTTCCTGTGCTGTAGCCGGAAAGAAGCGGCTGTAGAAACTCTTGGAGAAGGTAGCCCAAGTGATAGGCCTCTCCAAGCGAGCCTCCTCTGCAAGCCACCAAGTCCGAGCTATGTCCTTCAGCTGGATCTTAGCGACCTCAACTTGACTCTCCTGTGGGACACGAGCTGCGGTCAGCAGGTCTGTCGTGTCCGTCAACCATTGTTCTGCCTCCAATGGCTCCTCACTCCCCGTGAACACTGCAGGCTGCAATCTCCGGAAATCCGATACATTCCCCGGCTTCGGTTCCTTTGGGGCTGTTAGCTCTTGCCTCAGGAGCTCAGTCTGCTGCTGCTGTACTTCCACCTGTTGTTGCTGGGTCACCATCATGGCTTGAATGATCCTCAGCACATCAACATTCTCTCCTCCTACTGGTCCATTGGGTCCATTCGGGACTTGCCCGACATTGTTCCGACCCGAGCGACGCTCCATACCGTATGATAACTGGAATTGAAAACAATGGAAGGGAGTTTAGGATACGAAGGAATTGATAATTGAAGGAAGCAAGACGGACTCTATAACTTTGTACATTATAATTGGCATAAGCAAATTACTAGAATTTGCCACTTGATTGTACTTTAGGTTTAAGAGCCTAGGCTCTGATACCAACCTGTAACGCCCCGATCCTGGCGGATACGGACACGTCACCGCGACGTATATACGTAGGTCAGAACTGCCCCCACGTATATACGCTAAGCGTGAAAGTACAATACAATACAGGATCAGAGTATAACACAAGCGTGGTATATTCATATATGCCAACAATAAAGTACAAGTACAAGTTATGAACTGATACACTTTACAAGTGTTTTGTTTCACAACCAAGTCCAAAAGAAGATATACAAATGTATACAAGATGCTCACGTAAGAAAGGAAGACGCGTGAGCCAAAAATGAAGAGTACGGCACTGGAGGAACTAGAGCTGGTCGGCCTGCTCACTGAAGTACTCTTGGTCCTCAGTGGATGGATCCACTTCGTTCCAAGTCTCGGAATCTGAATATGCAAATCCACAGAATCAAGACATATAACAATAAACGAGATATGGCCAAATGGCTAATGGATACGAGTAAATAAGATATAGCAATATAAAGGATAAAGCATGGAAATCCAAAGTCCTAAAACAATACATCTACAATTAATGTCTTATTATTATTACTTGTTTCATCGTGATATCTAGCTATGTGGTCCAGCGTCCCAGTGCACATAGATCCATATCCCAATAAAGCAAGGGGGTTGTTGGAAATCAGCGGTTGTATCGATGAACTATGTTTACAGTGGATCCCGTGCATGCCCGGGATAACGGCCCAATAATGTTCCGTGCTTGTAACGGAACCCAGCCGCTAGGCCTCAATAAAAGGGACTTATGTATGCCCTTATCAATATGGTACCAGCAATACAGGGAGCAAGCTCTCCCCTCAGTCCCCTGGTGTACCGCAGGTCAGACTGGAACATGGGTTGCACAACACTTCCTAAAACCACTGTAAACACGAACACAATCGATATCCGCATGGTCTCCCCCGGACCCAATATAAGTTGGTCTATTTTATGTAAAGGTCAAATCAATCATGCTTGGTACAAGTGATAGCATGATAAAGTGGAGATATACATTTTAATTAACAAGTCTAACATGAAGATACATGGTAACATATCATGTGGTATCAATTAGGAAGCATAAACAATACTAGCATATCATACATGTATCAATGAACGATCAAAATTTAAAACAGAAAAGAAAACAGAAGTCTGGCACAGTTTTGAACTGGCGGTCGACCTCCGGTCGAGTGCCGGTCGACCGGGGTTTGTGAAGGCGGTAGGGTTGCCGGTCGACTGCCGGTCGACTGGCCAAAGTGCGTGAGCTCCAGAATCGACCGGTCGACTGCCGGTCGACTGGGCTTTGCACGGGCGGTAGGGTATCGGTCGACTGCCGGTCGACCGTACCGAATCTGGAGCTCCAGGTGAGCTCCAGGTCTCCTAGCCGGTCGACTGGTCTATGGACCGGTCGACCGCTAGCCCAATTCTGTGCACGTTTGTGCATATCGGTCGACTGCCGCCATAGGGCCGGTCGACCGATGTTCTGAAATAGGCTGTGGTCTGACTAAAAATCCAGATTTTGTGGTGGTTGTTTTGAATGGATAAAAATAGGATTTTTATAACGTAAAGTGACATGATCTATCAATACAAGTATGCTAAGAATATTACTAGTCTTGGTGAGTAAAGATACTCACCTCGAACGGTCGTTTGGAGTTTCTACGAGTTCCGGACGAGCCGAAATACCAACTTGATTCTCGGCGATAACTCGGACGATCCCAAAATCCAAGTTGCGGTTCTTGAGATGGCAAGGAGACCTAGGGTTTGCTTTGAGAAAGAGAGAGATTTTGCTAAGGTTGGAATTCTTGAGGAAATGAAGTAAAGGATGAAAATGTAAAGGGTTTGGTTTAAATAGGATTTTGAATTTGTAAAGGGGATGGAATTTTAAGAAAGAGAGGGATTTTTGTGCAAATGTGTAAATGAGATATTTTCTTGACCAATCAAATGAAGCCAAGTGGAGATGAGGTGGCTTCCTTGGCCAATCAAATGGAGCCATTTGGAGGTGAGGTGGGGGGTCATTAATGAAGCAATTAATGTGGAAGAGTGTGGAAAATGGAAAGGTGGAAATAATTGGGATTTTTTGGAAATTCAAAACTCTTTTGGCTTAATGAAGAAGGAAGAGAAAATAGAAAAAAGAAAAAGAAGGAAAATTAAATTGAAAGGATATTTTTCCTAACTCAGAAAATTATGAAATTAAAACCGTGGGTTCCCGGGACAAAGTCGTAAGTACGGAAAACATTTCGGAAATACCGGATACGTCCCGAAATCAAGTATCTCGGAACGACTCCAAATTTTCACCAAAAATCTATAATAATATAAAAAGACTTAAAATGAAGTCCTTTCTGAGAAATACCTTATAGTTTTAATTATAAAAATCCCGGTATCAGTAATTTACCGACTCCGTGGGAATTTTCACAAAATCCTAAAATCCTCAGAAAAAGGCTTTATTTAAGAAATAGAATTCTAATTAATAAAGTCTAAAGGACTTTCTGAAAATTCCTAACAGTTTGGAAAATACAAATCAGAAAATTGATCAGCGGCGCTGGTCGACACCGGTTTTGAAGAAATTCATTTTAAATTCTAGAAAATTCCAGAAAATCACATAAAATCTAATAAATTGGAAAATGATATTTGAAATTGAAATCGGATAAATACGGAAGGTAATTCGGAAAATACGGCTGAAAAGCTGAATACGCAACAAAGTACGTATTCCGGAAACGAGGTATTACACTTGCAAATATTCATATTGTGCATTCATAATTGCTTGGCTTAGTTGTGTGTACATTATTTGTTGATTGCACTTGAGTGTATTGCATTAAGTTTTTAAATTCAGCATTGAGTTCACTAGATTAGCATAATCACCTATTCACCCCCCCTCTAGGTGATCTTTCAGTTCCCTCCCACGAAATGGTAGGACAACAAAAATACATGTGTCCATTCCCCTACGAAATAAGCACAGACTTGTTATGTTAACAGTCAACCTCTGACAAGTCATTTTCCTTAATCCCCAATGGAGTTTGTGGGGTTCGTCAAGTTAATATTATACCTCTGACAATTTATTCTATTTTTTCACCAAAATCCCCTACTAATTCTCTCCCATAGAATGGTAGGACCAAAAAAATACCTTGTCCATTTCCCTAACGAAATGAGCACAAACTTGTCACGTTAACAGTAAACCTTTGACAAGCTATTTTCCTTAATTCCCAATAGGATTCGTTAAGTTGATATCACACCTCTGACAATTTATTCTATTTTCTCACCAAAGTCCCCTACAAATTTTCTCCAATGGGGCGGTAGGTCCACAAACTCAATCACTATTATGTTAACATTACACCTCTAACAGTGAAAAAGCTTCAATACTTCTCAGCAAGTACGAACTTTCATATGTCGCTCTTCTACATGGAGTCACAAGTCTTCAAAATTGAACACTACACCTCTGACAACCCAAACTTCACTTGCCAATTCTTCTTAATAGAATGGCAGATCCTCAAAATTGTTCATATCACAAATCAACTCTTGTCATGTTAATATTACACCTCTGACAGATTACTGTTAAGTTTAATATCACACCTCTAACAGTGATCAAGTTGCTGCCAAGTTTAACAATAAACCTCTGACAATCACTTTTCTCAGGCTTTCATATCGAAGCTGAGACGAGCGATGCTGAGTTTAATATCGCATCTCTAGCATCCAGTTCATTGTTAAGTTCAACAATACACCTATGACAATGACTTTCCCTCGAACTTCCATATAGAAGTCGAGATGACTAGTGCTAAGTTCAAAATTACACCTCTAGTATTACCTTCACTGTCAAATTTAACACTATACCTATGACACTGGTGTCTTCAATTTTTTCCAAATGAAACTGAAATTTCCGTAGAGTTAAGTTAACAGTACACCTCTAGCTCATGTCATTGTCAACTTAATATCACACCTCTGACAAGAATCTATCCAATCTGTTAGGTTAATATCACACCTCTGATGGTAAAGAAATACTTAGATCCCTGACGGTCTAGCCTTACTTGTTATTCTCATCAATAGAATGGCAGATCCACTTAAAGTCACTGTTAGGTTAATATCACACCTTTAACAGTATTCTCACCATTTTCCAGCTGAGTCTTATTTATGTTAATACTAAACCTCTGATAAAGACTCAATCACAATCCTTCGCGGAGTGAAAACTTCACTTATCATTCTCATTCATAGAATGGCAAGTCCATAAAACCTATTCCACTCATGTCAAGTTAATATCACACCTATGATAGTAACCTTTTTAAATTTCTTAAATGAAAAATTTTCAACTTTGACTTACTAAGTTAAAATATTATACTTCTAGCAAATCAAAGATAATCACTTTCACTTGTCTGATTTTCAATGCAAAAAGGAAGTCAAGGCAAATAAGAAGGCAGAAAAGTGTCACTTTATTAATATTCAAAAATAATGAAAGTGATACAAAATGCTCTCTCATCCAATAAGATTGAGTGTTACAACAAAGGAGTACAAAGAAGTCCCTCTTGCGCAGCGAAAGGTTGCACTCACTCCTTAAAACATTAAAGATACACAAAGTTTGTCTTCTTGATTATGACCAAGAACAACAATCGACTTCCTCTCTTCTTGATGAACAATGGTATTTCTCGAGGTCAAAATGTAGGGGAGCATTCGGATTCCACCCGACTAACTGGTGCGAAGGTCTTCACAAGGCTGTAATCCTTCGCCTAATGGGAAGCTCCACCAATAAAAAGTCATCTAATGAGTATGAGTTTTTCGTTGTTGTCACTTCTTTGATAAGATTGGTGAAGGGAAGATCTGAGACCTTACTGGTGATGTCCTCTTTCCCGTGACCTTCAAATGCGCCATACTCATTGTGATCAGGGAGGATTTGCGACCTTATTGGTGCATCATATCCAATAATGTCTTGATGTGTATCGAGAACCGCGCGAATCTTCCTTACCTTTGGACAGAAGTTCTGACTTATCAAGTTGTCGCCAATCGAGCGAACTAATCGTTTCATGTCTACCTCAATGAACGTGACAAAGACACTGGAACAGCACCAATGATATGGCCACAACCTGCAAAAAGGACAACACAATAGATAGCAACCTGAAAATTGTCAAAGTGTCGAAGCTCAGACACAAGGTTCACCTCAGAGCCACGTCTAATGACCAAGATGCGGAGCTCAGTAAAATTCGCGTCTAAACTAAAAAACACGAGGTTCACATGAAGTCTGCATTTGAAACTCCACAACTTAGAAATTTCTTTAAGTATTGGAATCAAACGCGAGACTCAGAGAAACCCGCGTCAAACCTTAGAGAAGCGAGGTTCACATGAAGTCCGCGTCTTATCTTTACCACTTAAAAATTCTCTAAGTGTTGGGATCAAATGTAAGGCTCAATGAAGCCCGCGTTCAACAAGCAAACACAGACTCAAGCTGATGAAGCGAAGACGTGGAAATCATCAAATCCGCATCTTGCCTACGAATGCAAGAGTCGCATCTGAAAATTAAACACGGGCGTGAGCCTCGCGTTGACAGTTCAACTCAGAAGAAGCTTAAAAGTTAAGATAACTCTTCAAGTTCTTTAATGGCGAAAATAGATTCGGATGGTCTTATTACCTGAAATGGGGGCCTATTGCGTAGAGGAACCTACCATTTGAACCTCTGGAGCGACAGCGCTCAAGGATGAAGCCACAGGCTTGGTCTTTGGGGCTATCTTGATAGTGAATTCTGTGGAGAATATGAAAAAAGGAAGAAAATGCTCGAAGCTTTTCTTAAGTTATTAAAACTCTGGATACAAAGTTTAACAGAGAAGAAAAGAGTCTAATCATGACTCTTGAAAGATTGTTGTCTTTTTATAGACGCAGTAATCGGCAAAGATGCATGGCTCGTATCTCGAGATCGATCATCGCCAGACGTGTGGCAACGCGCCCAGAACGCGGATCTCGCGTTTTAAGAGAACAATGTCTCTTCAAGCTCCGCCAGACACGTGACAACGCACCCAGAACGCGAGTCTCGAGTTTAATAGAGCCGCGTTTTTTCAGCGAAAAGAAGCCCGCGTCTCCACCTCGAAGTCTGCGTCACTTCAACAAAGTGAGAGATACGTCTCCACTTCGAAGATCGTGTCTCTTCAGTATTCTCTGGCTCGTGTCTTGGCAAAACAAGAGAGATGCACCTCTGTTCCCAACGAGAGCTGCAAGTTCGCGTTTGTAACGCTCAGAGCCGCATTTTTACATCAAGTGAAAGGTGCGTCTTCACTTTCAAGGAAACTCGCACCTTGACAAAACAGCAGGGCCGCGTCTCTTCAACAAAGAGAAGTCTACATCTTTACCTTGAAATCTGTGTCACTTCTATTAGCCCAGAGGTCTTTCACTTTAGTTTTGATAATGACTAACTTATGAAGATCAGTTTACCAATGATCTTGTGTTTATATAGTTTCAGTTATTAATCATGATCTTAGTAGGCGTCTAGCTTCAACAAAAGAGTTTTGGAGCTAACACATGTAGATTCAAGAGCTCGCGCGTCAAGATCGCATCTAGCACTCGGATAGAGTCAAGCTCTTTGGATCGTGTTTGGATTGAGTCAGCTTGGAGAAGGAGCTCTACAAGAAGACTTCGATTTGTTTAGTTTTAGTTTGTGTTTAGTTCTTATGTAAGATAGACTAGTGTTGATATGCTCAAGTTCACACACACACACGCACACACACAAGTTCAATACGTTGGGTTTTTGGTTTAACAGGTTTTGGATTTCAAATATACATATATATGTTTTTTTATGAATAGATAAAATCAAAACAAGTTTACATGGTTTAATGTATATTAGATTTCATCTATATCTATGCTTTATATGTTTGGAAAAACTTATTTTGATGATTCTATTCATGTGTTTAGAGTTTCGTAATTAAAAAAACTTATTTTGGATTTATTATCAAAAATATAAATATATCTTTTATATGTGTATTAGATTCTATCTACACTCTATGCTTCAAAAAGAGTATAGATATCTTGTTTTTGTATTTATACAAGTTTGAGAAAAATCAGTTTTTTATTTCAAGGTTTGATTTTTGAAAAATACTGATTTTGTGTTAAAGTTTAATTTCTATATCACAAAAATAGTTCAAATAGTTTGTAATATGTGTTAATTTTTTGTCACACATATTTGTTCTTTAAATATTATAAGAACTTATTTTTGTGAAATTTATGAGATTTTTGTGATTTTATAGGTGTTAAAAGACCAAGTTTCAAACCCTATACCCTAGCCTACTGGCGGTCGACGGAACTAGAGCTCGGTCGACCGGTTGGTCGACCGATGCGCACAAGGACGTGTACAAGGCCTTGCCTATAAGGGCGGTCGACCGGGCGTAAATACCCAACTCTCGGGTAGTGCCGGTCGACTGGGAGGTCAACCGACAGGGCTAATTGCCTTTAGGCTTGGTCGACCGGGTGGTCGACCGGTAGGCGAATTTGCTTGGACCCCAACGGCTATATTCTTGAAAGCCTTAAAATAGGGGTTCTCTCAAGTTGTTGTAACTAAGATTTTTGAGAGCTATTCTTCCCATCTTTTTTAGTGGTTTGCAGCAAGTTTAAAAGAAATTTTTGAGCCTAAAATTTTTATCTTTTATTTGTTTTCAAAGTGTTGGAAAAATCAAAGAAAAGAGAGTCTTTGAGAAATTAATTTTGATCTTTCTTTACAAATCTATTTAGTGTTTTTCTTTATTATTCGCTTTTCCAAACACTTTATTTTTTTACACTTGAGCTATCATCTCTAATCCTATCTGATCTTATTTTTGTGAGAAAATTTATTTGTGGTCTATTATGTATTAGTTACTAGGATCAATCTGACAACTAATTAATACCACTGATCTAATTGGCCAGGTCAGTGAATATCAGGCGGGAGGTTTTCCGTTCAATAGAACGTTCCTTAATTACAGAACCACCTTTCAATTACCTTCTTGGTTAAACACCAATTAGATTGGTATAAATCAGTCTCAATATACTGAATATTAGTATAACCCCTGTATAAAGAAAATTAATTCACTTATACTGTACTTGGAGTGAGGTACGCTTATAGCGAATCTCCTTAAGACAATTACGTCCCCCGCTACGGTGCTAATAGGTTACTGGACGCTGGTCTCCCAAGATACAACACTCCTTTACGGTATTTGGATAGCACTACCAAATCACCATACAGTTGAACCGTACTTAACCAGTACCTTCATAGGATTATCAAAGCAGCAGGACGAAGACAAATTTCAGAGACAATATTTGTCTTTACTTTGGAGGAACACCCATTGTAGAGAAAGGAGGAAGGTAAAAGAATATTTCTTTGGAAGTCACAGATTCAGACAACAATTCTATTAAAGAATCTATTGAATTTTCTGAGCCTTCTTTCAAAATGAATTTTCAGAATCTGTTGGAAGTTTCTTCGGAATTCGAGTTGCATAATTCTCACTTCCTGTTGGAAGTCACTTCAAAACTGAGTTGCAGAATTCTCACTTAGGAATGCAAAAGAAGGAACTCGATTTCCTTTTCTGTGTTGCTAGTTTATTTTTGTGTGGTTTGCTTGAGAGAAACGGAGCGCTATTTATAGCGCTCCGGAAGGGGTAGATTCATCCGAACCCAACCGAACGGTTGCAACGGTTCGGTCTGAACCATTGCAACGGTTCATTTCAGACAGAAATCGCCCAACTGTTCGCGACGGTTTTCTGTCAGCCGTTGCGCTGATTCGGTTCGGATCCAGATGGTGGAGCGGGTACGATCCGCTGTAACCCATGCCCGTGAGATCTAGTTCAAAAAGAATCGGACCGGGTAGGGAAACCCGAACCCGAGCCCGAGCCAGAGCCCGGACCTGGCGCCGGCGCCGGCCGGCCGCTGCCGCCGCCGCCGCCGCGCACGCGTGTAATCGCGCGCGAAAACTCCAAGTACCCAAAGGGCACACCCTTTGTTCCTATTTTTTCTCTATTTAAACACTTCAAACTTCCATCCCATGACCAATGTGGGACTAAATGCTTTTAGCTACTTTTAGTCCCCTTTTGGCTTTGAATTAGGCAAACTTTAGACTTGAATATCTCATTCATTCGAAGTCGGAATTGAACATGTGAATATACCACATTCATCCCCAACGGAAGGAGAACACAGTCCAACCATTATCCAATTGATTCTACCAACGGATCTCACCGTAATTCAACTCAAAGATTCATATTTATTCTTCATATTTTCTAACAATCCCCCACAATGAATGGAGATTCAAGGAATTGACACACAAAGAGACTGACTCTATAGTGAAAGGTACTTTAGAAAAGAGACTGCATCAGGATAGGTGAGTAGGTCTTGAACCTCTCATAGCGAAAGCTTTATCGGACTTACTGGCTAATCACTGAACTAGGTCTTGAACTGTTAGCCGTTAATGTAAGCCAAGTCAACAAGCTTCACACAGTAACTTTTCAAATCAACTTTGGTTCTCGGTTGTGTTCATTTTGGCCCTGAACATTCTTGATTTCAAAGAGTATCTTTATGGAATAACAGCCTCCATAGAAATTCCCAAAGAGCCGACCCAACTCTATACTCACATAGGTGATCGTCCTATTAAGAGTAGTCTACTCTACTCCACTTGTTTAATAACAAGATATAGGCATCATTAAAAGCGTTAAGCTTATCCTTAATTCACTTGTAGAAAGTACTTGTGTGCACCTTAGGAATGGATTGGAGTCAAGCTCCTAAGTGCTTACTTGCTAAGTCAATCATAACTAGTTTTTCCTCTTGAACTTAGTCCGTGGGATCTCCAGTTGCTAAGTGAGGTTTCCATTAAGCTGACTCGGTAAGGTTAGGCTTTTAGACCCATTCCCCTCGATGCGCAGTTTATACGCTCTCCACTTAAACCTTTGGTAAGCGGATCTGCTAAATTATCTTTTGACGAGACAAAATCAATAAATATAATTTCATTTGAGAGCAACTGCTTAACGGTATTATGTCTATGACGAATATGTCTAGACTTACCGTTGTATATAAAATTTTGTGTCCTACATATAGCTGCTTGATTATCGCAGTGTATATATATAGTGGGCACTGGCTTTTGCCATAATGGTATATCTTTAAAAATTGTCGAAGCCATTCTGCTTCTTCTCCGGCCTTATCTAAGGCTATGAATTTTGATTCCATAGTGGAATGGGAATTGCATGTTTGTATGGAAGATTTTCAAGATACCGCTACTCCTCCTAGAGTAAATACGTATCCGCTAGTTAATTTTGATTCCTTAAAATCGGCAATCCAATTAGCATCACTGTATCCTTCAAGTACAGGTGGATACTGTCCATATCTCAAGGCATATTTTTTGGTATGTGATACATAACCTAATACTCATAGTGGAGCAGTCCAATGATCATCACTAGGGTTACTAGTGTATCTGCTTAACTTGCTTACAGCGTAAGCAATATCGGGTTTAGTACAATTCATTAAATACATTAGACTTCCGATAATCTGAGAATACTCTAACTGGCGTACTCCAGTTCCGGTATTCTTACAAAGGTGGATGTGTGGGAGAAAAGGATTTGAATTCTCCTTTATCTCATGATCCTTGAATTTTTCTATCATCTTATCCACGTAGTGAGATTGAGATAGACTGATTCCATCTGGTGTTCTTGTGATTTTAATTCCTAAAATTACATCAGTAAGCCCCAGATCCTTCATGTCAAAACTGTTGGATAACATTCTTTTAGTGGACTTAATAATTTCAATATTAGTCCCAAATATCAACATGTCGTCTACATAAAGACAAATAATGATATATGCATTTCCAACTGTTTTAGTGTAAACACACTTATCGCATTCATTGATAGTGAATCCATCTTTGATCATTACACTATCAAATTTCTTATGCCATTATTTTGGAGCTTACTTTAAACCGTATAAGGATTTTACCAATTTACACACTTTGTGTTCTTGGCCCTTGACTGTAAATCCTTCAGGTTGCTCTATATATATTTCTTCATTTAATTCACCATTTAAGAATGCAGTCTTGACATCCATTTGATGGATATCTAAGTTATGCAATACTGTAATTGCAATTAACATCCGAATGGAGGTTATTCTTGTTACTGGTGAATAAGTATCGAAGTAGTCAAGTCCTTCCTTTTGTCGATAACCCTTGGCTACTAATCTAGCCTTGTATTTATCGATAGATCCATCGGGTTTTAATTTTCTTTTGAAAATTCACTTACACCCAATTGGTTTACTGTAAGGAGGCAAGTTTGTCAATTCCCAAGTATGATTACTTAGTATGGATTCTATTTCGCTATTTATAGCTTCTTTTCACATTTGTGCTTCTATGGTAGACATAGTCTCTTTAAATGTTTGAGGCTTGTTTTCAATAGCGTATGCTATGAAATCTGGACCAAAAGATTTTAAGATTTTAGATCTTTGACATCTTCTTGGTTCAATTTCCGCATTAACAATCGGCTCCTCGGGGCTTTCGTCCCTGAATGCCATCTCATGTGTTTTTTTCCCAGAAGTCTTATCTGTTTCCCGTTTGTATGAAAAGATGTCTTCAAAGAATACAGCATCTCTAGATTCGATAATCATGTTTACATGAATATCTGATATTTCTGATTTATGAAGTAGAAATCTGTTGGCACTACTTTTCAAGGCATAGCTTATGAATATGCAGTCCATAGTTCTTACTCCCAACTTAGTCTTTTTAGATAATGGTGCTAGTACCTTTGCAAGGCACCCCCATATTTTGAGGTAATAGTAGGAAGGTGTCCTTCCATGCCATAACTTAAATGGTATAAGACCAAGTTTCTTGTGGGGTACTCTATTTAGAATATAATTTGCAGTTAACAGAGCTTCCCCCACAAGTTCTGTGGAGCTCCAGAACTTACGAGCATGGAATTAACCATCTCCTTCAAAGTTCTATTCTTCCGTTCAACAATTCTATTTTGCTGAGGAGTATATGGTGCTGTACTTTGATGGATTATACCAAGTTTAGCACATAACTCACTAAAATTATTTGATTCATATTCTCCACCTCGATCGAATTTTAGAATCTTGATATTCTTACTGAATTGATTCTCAACTTCAGTTTTATATGTTATAAACATATTCATTGCCTCATTCTTACTGTTTAGAAGATACACATAACATTATTTTGTACAGTCATCAATAAAAGTAATAAAATACTTTTTCCCGCCTCTAGTTGGCATAAACTTCAAGTCACACAGATCGCTATGAATTAACCCTAAAGGTTCTGTATTTCTATCAATTGAGTGAAATGAATTTTTTCGCGAATTTGGTCTCAATACAAATCTCACACTTGCGAATTTCTTCCAAGTTGAGTTTAGGAATATATCCTAGATTAGACAAATTTTTTAAAGACTTGTAATTTGTATGCCCTAATCTAGCATGCCATAAAATAGGAGACTCAAGCAAATAAACAGAAGATTTTTCTTTATTTATAAGCTTAGGGTACAAATACACAGACTTTTTGTCCACCACTGCAACATTGGCTTTAAAAGTCCATCAATAAGATAACCCCTTCCCACATACATCCCACTCTTAGTAAGTACAAATTTATTTGATTCAAAAACCATTCTAAATCCTTTCTTACTAAGTATTAATCCAGAAATCAGATTCTTGCAGATATCTAGAACATGTAGCAAATCGTTCAGAGTAAGCTCTTTCCCAGATGTCCACTTCAGGATGACCTTCCTTTTCCCTTAGCATTGGAGACGGCTGAGTTTCCCATGAAGAGTTGCTCATCTTGCTCTAGTTTATGATATTCAGAAAATAATAATTTCTCAGAGCAGATGTACCGAGTAGCCCCAGTGTCTACCCACCAATCCTTATTGTTGGTCGTCAGATTCACTTCTGACACCACAGCTGAAAGGCTTGGCGACGCATGGTCGATCAGGTTTGCCTGTGGATGGTTCTTCTTGTTCTTTTTGAGACGGCTGCGATATTCATTCGCCTTATGCCCCTCTTTGTTGCAGATTTAGCAAGTTCCCTTGAAGCGCATGTTCTTGCCTTCTTGGACCTTGCCTTTGTACCCTTGGGCAGTCTTCTTCCGCTTTAAGCTTTTGGAAGTAGAAGCTTTCCCCTTTGAGCCTTCGATCACATTGGCCTTGGCTTCATAAGAGTTCTTACTGCTTCTTTTCTCAGACTTTCGATTGTCCTCCTTAATTTGAAGCCTCACAATGAGATCTTTCAACTTCAGCTCCTTGTGCTTGTGCTTCATGTAGTTCTTGAATTCTCTCCATGCAGGTGGGAGTTTCTCTACAATAGTAGCAAAAGTTTCAGGTAAATTCATACCTTTGGCCTCTATCTCGTGTAAGATAAGTTGAAACTCTTGCACCTGACTGATCACAGTCTTATTGTCCACCATCTTGTACTCCAGAAATCATCCTACGACGAACTTCTTAGTACCAGCATCCTCAGTCTTGTACTTCTTATCAAGACTGATCCATAACTTCTTTGCCGTTGTGATAGGACTGTAGATATTATAAAGAGAGTCATCCAGTCCATTCAAAATATAGTTTCGGCAAAGTAAGTCACCTTGAGTCCATGCATCGACTGTAAGGACTGAGTTCCGATCAGTTTCGGGTTCTGGTGGGTCCTCTTGCAGGAATTTGGCCAGATGCAGAGTAGTCAAGTAGAAGAGCATCTTCTGTTGCCACCTCTTAAATTCTGTGCCATCAAATTTTCTTGGCTTCTCCGGCTTCGGGTTAGGAAGTGGAGCAAGCATCAAAATTTGAATCTGCATGTTTGGTGCCTTACTTGAGCTGTCTTGATTAGTCTCAGACATTTTCTGCAAGTTCAAATAGAACAGAAGTAAGTAACTTCAAGAGATAATTGTCTTAAGATTGCTATTTACTAAGATCAATCTGACAACTAATCAATATCACCAATCTAATTGTCCAGGTCGATGAATATCAGATGGGAGGTTTTCCGTTTAATAGAACGTTCCTTAATTACAGAACCACCTTTCAATTATCTTCCTTGGTTAAACACCAATTAGACTGGTATAAGTCAGTCTCAATATACTGAATATCAGTATAACCCCTGTATAAAGAAAATTAATTCACTTATACAGTACTTAGAGTAAGGTATGCTTATAGCGAATCTCTTTAAGACAATTACGTCCCCCGCTATGGTGCTAACTGGTTACTGGACGCTGATCTCTCAAGATATAACACTCCTTCACGATATTTGGATAGCACTACCAAATCACAGTACGGTCGAACCGTAGTTAACCAGTACCTTCAAAGGATTATCAAAGCAGCAGGAACAAGACAAATTTCAGGGAGAATATTTGTCTTTACTTTGGAGGAACACCCACTGTAGAGAAAGGAGGAAGGTAGAAGAATATTTCTTTGGAGGTCACGAATTCAGACAACAATTCTATAAAGAATCTGTTGAATTTTCTGAGCCTTCTTTCAGAACGAATTTTTAGAATATGTTGGAAGTCGCTTCGGAATCCGAGTTGCAAAATTCTTACTTCCTGTTGGAAGTCACTTCGAAACTGAGTTGCAGAATTCTCAGTTCGGAATATAGAAGAAGAAACTCGATTTCCTTTTATGTGTTGCTAGTTTATTTTTGTATGTTTTGTTTAGGAGAAACGGAGCGCTATTTATAGCGCTCCGGGAGGAGTAGATTCGTCCGAACCCAACCGAACGGTTGCAACGGTTCAGTCTGAACCGTTGCAACGGTTCATTTCAGACAGAAACCGCCCAACTGTTCGCGGCGGTTTTCTGTCAGTCGTTACACTGATTTAGTTCAGATCTGGATGGCGGAGCGGGTATGATCCGCTGTAACCCATACTCGTGAGATCCGGTTCAAAAAGAACCGGATCAGGTAGGGAAACCCGAACCCGAGCCCGAGCCAGGCGCCGGCCTAGGCCGGCTGGCCGTCGGCGCGCGCGGGCATTGTTTCCTCCTAATCGCACGCGAAAACTCCAAGTACCCAAAGGGCACACCCTTTATTCTCATTTTTCTCTATTTAAACACTTCAAACTTCCATCCCATGACAAATGTGGGACTAAATACTTTTAGCTACTTTTAGTCCCCTTTTGGCTCTGAATTAGGTAAATTTTAGACTTGAATATCTCATTCATTCGAAGTCGGAATTAAACATGTGAATATATCACGTTCATCCCCAATGGAAGGAGAACACACTCCAACCATTATCCAATTGATTCTATCAACGGATCTCACCGTAATTCAACTCAAAGATTCACATTTATTCTTCATATTTCCCAACATTATGATCACCAAGTGTTATTTGTGATCATTGGATCACCAAGATTATAATCTTTTCTTTGCTTTGGCTTTGTGCCTATTCCTATTGTGTAGATATGATTGTATTTGAAAGAGGAATAGTGTACTCCAAGTGTAGAGTTGTAATTTCTTAATGGAGGTCCCTTTGTGGAAGGTCCTGTGTGGACATAGTGGAAATCCTTCTGTGTGAAGGCGGGGATGTAGAGCAGTGACTCGAATCTCAAAAAATATCTTATTGTTTGCGTTTGATCCACTATCTCTCACCTCTATCTCTCTTATATCTCACATTGTTTTATATTGCACATAT
This sequence comes from Agave tequilana, assembly GCA_038442645.1. Lineage (NCBI taxonomy): Eukaryota > Viridiplantae > Streptophyta > Magnoliopsida > Asparagales > Asparagaceae > Agave > Agave tequilana. The sequence goes on from JAVJIF010003864.1 coordinate 187,043, forward strand.
TCATATGCTAGATATAGTTTGTGTGTGTCCACACTTGTGTTGAACTAAGAGAGCTTCATATAGCACTTCAACTCTTAATTTAGAGGAATCTCGAGGAGTAGTTCCAAAGTCCTTCACTGGAAATTCGGGCTCTCTCTTGGTTACACATAGTGTGTTGAAATTGAGTTTTAAAATTTCGCATCATTTATCCTAGATTAGCTAGTACACTTATTCACTCCCCTTCTAGGTGTATTTCAATAGGTATCAGAGCCTACGCTCTTGATATTCGGTTTAACTACTTAGGAGTGAGATCTTGGATTACTAATCTAGATTTGCATTTGTACACATTTTGTTTATATACTCATGAATTTTCTTGCCTCTCCCATGTGTGATGTTACCAACATTGATATATGGAAGTATAAGATGAGTGCATACCTTAAATCTTTAGGATTGCATATTTACCTCGCCACTACCAAGAAATCTTATCTTGATAATGACAAGCATATAGAGGCTAATGCACAAGCCTTAGTGGCACTTAGGCACACACTTAGCAAAGATCAATTTTTTTTTTGTTTCTCATTGTGATTTAGTTTTTGCAGTATGGAATACATTGACCTCTTCCGAGTAACAAACGACAAACAATGTAGAGAAAGAATCTAGTGGAGGAAAGTCCGATCAAGCTTGATTCATGATCCAAGGGAATGACTCCCTTGAGGTAATTTCGGATACTCAACTAGATGATAGTGCTTGTTCTTCTTGTGATGATAAAATGGATGCACATGCATTAAATGAAGAATTATCTATGTTTTGTGAAAACTTGCTTTCAAAGTATAAAGCTTTGAAAAGCAAGAGATCTAAATTAAAAGAAAAAAATGAAAATTTATTTTCAAAGCTAAACATAGTTTTACAAGAGAGGGTTGAGATTTCAAGTTAAAGAGACTCCTTGAAAACTCAACTTGATCTTGCTTTAAAAGAATAAAAATTTTAAAGAATAAAAATGATTGTGATGATGTTTTAAAGAATAATGAGATTTTGTGTTCAAAACTCGATTTTCGATTTTATTTTAAAGGAGAACAATTTTTTGAAAAATAAAATTGCTTTGATTTCAAAAGAATTGGAATTTGTTTCAAATGAAAATTTTTTTTTTGAAAAATGATTTGGCTTCTCATTCTTATCATGATTCCATTGTTATACCCTCTATTGATAAGAATGCATGCTCCACTTCTTCTTCAATAATTGAAAATGATATTTACATGTTGAAGAAAAGTGTAGATTGTTTAGGTTCCACTTTGAGCCAATGTGTTATGGATCACAAGAAATTGGAATTCATGTTTCGAAAGAAACAAGTTTTATATATTCATGCACACCAATCACGGCATACACATACTTCTCACGTTCACTCACATGACACCTTGTATGTTAGTGTGTACACTTGTGCACATTGTGGACGTACGGACCACCATGTAAGATTTTGTTATAATAGAATAAATATTTCAAATTTTACAAATAAGTTTGTTTGGGTTAGAAAAGGTGCTAACCCCCATGGCCCCAAAAAGGCATGGGTACCAAAATTCACCCCTATTATATTTGATGTAGGTGTGGGCTCTCACTTAACGTGAGAGTTTTGGTGCCTTGATGGTGAATGCGTTTGAGCTTGATAGACACTACATTGGATGCATCACCTTTAAGGATGTTTGGTGGGAGGACCATCATGGTTTGAAGACATAGAGATTAGCCCTATTAGTTTTGATAACTATTTCTAACTCTTCATTTTGTTTACATACTTTTACATGAAGGTTTTTAGTATGTATTGGTTTTCATGTTTTTCATATTTATTATGTTAAATGTAATGTTAATTAGATTTGAGATATACATAAATAGTATTTAAGATACATCCATATTTATATAGACTATTATTTTTTGTGTTCTCACTATAATTTAGCTATTGTGTATATCCTATCTCTAAAACACATGCATTTACCCTAATGATCATGTTTGTTTATGATTTGGCACTTCATATTTTTGATTACGTATTTAGATGTAGTTTTCGTTAAAACTAATATTTATACTCGTCCAACTAGTGAGCCATATTTGATTATTATGTGTTTGTGCTTTATTGCTCACTTGTACCCATTAGATGTACTTGTATAATCTTATTTTGATGATTCTTGTATCTTAACATGTATTCCCTATTTTTGTACATATTTTCATAAAAATGTATTTATCTTCATGTATATATCAATTTTGTCCAAAACTTTACATATACATGCATATCCTAGAGTCACTTGCTTTTCATGCAATATTCTATTATTGACTCATTTATATTTGGGATATGTATGTATACTCTAGTTTAGACAAAACATACATATGCCTTGAAGTTTGTTTTGTTTTAATGTAAATTGAGTTTTTTTAATATTCATGTTTATAAAGGAATTTCATATGAGCGTCATTGCCTATCTCCATGATTATACTGATTACATGATTTTTGCACTCTACATCATCTTGTTTGCTCATGATATTAGATTCATGATAATCTCTTGTGTTTTATAGACTTTGAGTGTCAATTATTGTGTGATTTTCATATTCTCATGGATATATTCATGTTTTATTCCTTACTTGAAGGATTTCGTACTAGTTTTTAAAATTATCTTTAAAACTAGTTTTTATTATTCAATTGGTAGAGTTTTCAAATATGTTAAAATATTTTTAAATCATAATTTTTGAAAACCCCTACCAACCAAAGAGTGGTTGGATGGGCGACCATGTCTAGTATACCCTTATTGAATATCGTTTAAACTTGTTCATGAATAGGGTGGTAGGTATGAGTTATACACATGATCTTCATGATATTTCATATAGTTTGTATACTCATATTTGTTTTCTATATATGTATGCTTCAAATTTCAATTGGTATTTCCATTTTCATACATACATATATATGATCATAATTGTGCTTATTTTGCAATGTCCTTACACTCTCTAAATCACAAAATTGTTTATGCCAAGCTTGACTTAATTTCAAATATTAATTGGTATCTTTACAAGCTTTTGCATTAATTTATAATTGGTATTTATATTTTTTTTGGTATCAAAATGTATTTCATGCTTCATTTCAATTGGTACTTACAATTGGAATAAATGTCACATTTAATTGATCTCAAAATCTACTATTGGTATCTTAAAATTTTTGTTTATTTATATGTGGTACCAACATTTGTTGTGTCAACTAAAATTTGATTTCAATTGGTATCAAAAATCATTTTGTATACTTATGTTTCTTGTATATGTATGGATCATATCTAAAGTAACAATTATATTACTTGGATACATATATATAGATGTTTACTCATGCTTTAAACATATATGCCATACATTTTTAGCACAAATTATTTCTTGCTAAGCTTGATTTAGTCTTTAACGTCAATTTTTTTCTAATACAAGCTTATGCAATATTTTTATTGGTATTTCATAAAGGGGGAGAAAATTTCTTATTTTATCTTTCAATTAGTTTCACTTTTCAAATGGTATCTTACTCCCGCTCTTTCTAATGAAAAATATCTTGTTTTTGTATATGCTAACATTTTTAATATTTGTATCAATAAGTTTAAATTATCATTATTTTCAAATGGTATCTTACTCCCGCTCTTTATAATGAAAAATATCTTGTTTTGGTATATGCTAACATTTTTAATATTGGTATCAATAAGTTTAAATTATCATTATTTTCAAGCTTATGCATTTTTTTTATTGGTATTTCATAAAGGGGGAGAAAAATTCTTATTTTATCTTTTAATTAGTTTTACTTTTCAAATGGTATCTTACTCCCTCTCTTTATAATGAAAAATATCTTGTTTTGGTATATGCTAACATTTTTAATATTGGTATCAATAAGTTTAAATTATCATTATTTTCAAATTGGTATCCTTATTGCAAAATGAATATAGTGTTTACCTAAAAATTTAGTTTTTACTTTCAATTGATATCATATCCCTTTATTGGTATAAATTCAATAAAAAGATTGTTTCTTTCAATTAGTTCTTTCAATTGATTGTGTTCATTGGTTTCAAGATTTTTATTGTAAAATATGTTTATTGGTTTGTTTGTCTTCCCCTCTTTGTTGATGAGTGACAAAAAGGGGGAGAAGGATTCAGGTTTATATATGCATGTTTTGCTCTCTCTCTCTCTCTCTCTCTCTCTCTCTCTCTCTCTCTATATATATATATATATATATATATATATATATATATATATATATATATATATATATATATATATATATTGTTTTATTGGTGTCTAGAGCTTCATTGCATATCTTTATATGTCTATTGATTATGCATATGTTAAAGGGGAGCTTCTATGAAGCCTATCCTTAATAGATGCATATATATAACCTCATAAGTTTTGTCATCATCAAAAAGGGGGAGATTGTTAGCCTAGAGGCCTTTCACCTTATTTTTGATGATGACTAACTTATAAAGGTTAGTTTACTAATGATCTTGTGTTTATACAGTTTTAGTTATTTATCAAGATCTTAGTAGGTGTCTAACTTCAATAAATGAGTTTTGGAGCTAACACATGTAGATTTAAGAGCTCACGCGTCAAGATCGCATCTAGCACTCGGATAGAGTTAAGCTCTTTGGATCGTGCTTGGATCGAGTCCATTTGGAGAAGGAGTTCTACAAGAAGACTTCGGTTTGTTTAGTTTTTAATTTATATTTAGATCTTGTGTAAGATAAACTAGTGTTGATATGCTCAAGTTATATATATATATATATATATATATATATATATATATATATATATATATATATATATATATATATATATATATATAAATATATATGCACATGCACTCCCACCTTCTCTCTCTTTCATTATTCTCTTCCCTTCTTCATTTTCCAGCAAGCTCCAATAGCAAACGCAACCACCCAACTCCCCTTTGGCCGGCCATCACCACCACCCACCATCTCCACTTCCTCCACCAACTTCACCACCATTCTCCCCTCCATTTCCTCCTCCATTCCAACAACAACAACAACCATAATATCATCTCCATCACCATCTTCTTCCTCTTCTTTTCCACCAAACAACCCATCATCTCCACCAACTTCACCACCATTTCCACCACCACCTACACCACCTTAACCACCACCAAGCATACCAGCTTCTTCTCCTCGTCTTTCTCTTTCCAACGAACTATAGGTTCGTCCTCCGAAACACCATTTACAAAACTTCAAAAAATCAATTTGAACTACACTTGCACCACCATCAACCCTCTCTTTTGGGGCCTTGTCCATCCAACTCCGGCCAACTCCGGTCACCGCCGGCGAACACGGGCCAAGCCAATGTCGGCCTACCTCCCTTCTCTTCTTTCTTTCTTTCCTTCTTTCCTTTGCATTTCTTTCTTTCCATCCTTCTTTCTTTTCCTTCCATTTTCTTTTCTTTTCTTTTCTTTTCTAAACCTGCGTCTCCCCCTCTCTCTTTCCTGCGTCTCTCTCTGCGTCTCCCTCATTTCTCTGTCTCTCTCTTTCTCTCCTGTTTTAAACGCGGAGATCTTTAACGCAATCTACGCGTTCATGTATTAACGCGAACGCGGAGCACGCGCTCGCGTCTACGTTCTCCTCGTGTCCTTGCTAAAACGCGGGTCTCAACCGTGCGTTTGTGACATCTACGCAACGCGACTCCCGCGTATGCAATTTTCGCGTCTTCATTCTCTCTCCTCCTCCATAGATATTTAAACGCATTGATTCCCTGGATTTCAGAGCTTGGGATTTCCCGGTATTTCTTGAAGTTTTAGGCGAGTGTTCTCGCTCTCTTTCTGATCTTTCTGCTTCGTCATGTTGACTAATATTATATTATTTTACTTGCATACTTGCATGTATCATGCTATCACTTGACGCCTGCTTAACATCACCTCTCAGGCATACATCTCATGGTACCTGTTATGCAACTACTTGATACTCGCCCCGTTATGGCATTTTGATACTTGGTTTGTGATTATCCTATTTACGGGAATTCTGTGACTTGAAATTATACTACTAATGTACTCTTGAACACCTGATCTTGTCATGCACCTACTTTCCCATAAATTGATAATCACATAATAAATCATAAAAAGAAACCACTTGAATCGGGTCGGGGGAAACTTACGGCTATCAATATATGTTCGTGTTTACAGGGGCACTAGGCATGTTGTGCAACTAAAATTTCCGGTCTGACCTGTGGGCTTCCAGGCGACTGAGGGGAGTGCTGGCTCCCTCCTTCTTGGTACCATCTTGATAAGGGCATTCTATAAGACCCTCCTGTAGGCCTTGCGGCTGGTTCCATACACCAGCAATGGAACGTCCTGGACCGTGGTCCCGGGCATGTACGGGACCCACTGTAAACATTGTTCGTTGATACCCCGTTGGTTTTCAATAACAGCCTCGATTTACTCATATGTGGATGTATGTGTACTGGGACGCTATTACACATACCTAGACATACGGGTAGAACGAGTAATAAGTATAAATAATGAAAATGGCAGCAATAGATTTATTCAGGCCTTATCACTTTCATTTTATGCCTCATTTTCTTACTTACTGTACATGTACTCTTGACACAGTTCTTGATGCTTAATATTGTTTTGATCATATCAACACACATATACCTATCTCTACACGACACTTGGCATTCACCTGTCTATTTGTTAGGGAGTTTCTGACTCCCCTGAACTTGTATGTTCAGGTTCTGAAGCTTGGATTGAAGCAGAGCCATCCACCGAAGACCAAGCTTATCTCTCGGGGCAGGCTGACTTGTCCTAGCTCCTTCTGTTCCTGAACCTTCCTGCTAGCTCGGGGATCTTCTTCTCAGCCCGTGAGCACCTTTTCCTGTACAAATTGTAAATTTCACTTTTGTACCTGGCTGTGATATAATGTACATGTACCAATATATCACGCTCTGTAATAACTTTGTAATCCTTATGTTAGAATGTATATTGCCACCTGCTTTCGTACTCTGATTCTTGTTTGTACTGATGCTTAGCGTATATACGTGAGGGTATTTCTGACCTGCGTATATACGTCGCAGTAACGTCTCCGTACCCGCCGGATCGGGGCGTTACAGGTTGGTATCAGAGCCCAGGCTCTCACACCTACAGTACAACCAAATTGCAAATTGATGGGATCTTAATTTGCAGTTGGGATACATGAGCTTCGGTTTTACATTCCAGCTACAATGTACAAAGTTATCCATTCCTTCTTGATATTCCTTCCCCTGATTCCTAAAGTCCATCTATCTTTTGCTTTCACTCCTCTTTCCAGACATCTTTTACCAACATAGATATGGATAGAAGGTCAGGACGTAACAACTCCGGGCAGCCACAGGACGGACCCGCAGGGGGAAATGCTGATATTCTGAGAGTTATCCAAAATATGATGGAGAATCAACAAAGGCAGACTGAACTCCTTCGGCAAGGATTAATAGCAGCTCCTCAAGAACGGAGGCCAGGCAACGTGTCAGACTTCAGGCGGTTGCAGCCGGCGATATTTACAGGGGGAGAAAGACCGCTAGATGTCGAGCAATGGCTAATTGACACAACAGATCTCTTGAAGGTAGCAAGGGTTCCAAAGGAAGATCAGGTGGAGGTCGCCAAGATACAGCTAAAGGATGTGGCTAGAAACTAGTGGCTAGCTGAAGAAGCGAGACTGGAAAAACCCATCACTTGGGACCAGTTCTCTAAGAGCTTTTATGATAGATTCTTCCCTACTACAGCTCGGAAGGAGATGGAAGAACAATTCATCCGACTTCAACAATGGAATCGATCTGTTGATGAATATGCTGCTGAGTTCTTAAGGCTGAGCCGTTTTGCTCCATATATGATAGCCGACAAAGAGAAACGGGCAAGCAGATTTCAGCAGGGCTTACAAATGGATATTCAAATCCTTTTGATTCCCCAACAGCTGAAAACATATTCCCAGGTCCTCACTGTAGCTCGAGAGGTAGAGCGAGGATTAGAGAAAAAGAATCTTGATCAGAGGAGGAGACAGGCCATGAAGAGGCCATTTCAGCAACTGGGCAGAGGAGGTCCAGCCAGAGCTGTAAAGGCCCATTTGATTAGAAGACCATTTCGACCAGCCCCTCTTCAGATAACTCAACCACTTCCTATATGTGCTTATTGCCAGAGGACAGGCCACACTCAGCAGGAGTGTCGTAGGGCCAACGGATTATGCCTGGCATGTGGATCTGGTGATCACACAATAGAAGGCTGTCCCCATAAGAGAACTGGGATGGTGAACCGACCCCACCGGCACTTCCTGCACCTATTGGTCAGAGGAACCCAGGGCCGATGGTCGGAAGGGCCCCTCTCCCTCCACAACAACGGGTTTTTCGCCCAGCTCTAAGGGGAGGAAGAACAACAGCAGGTCGTGGAAGAGGACGGGCTTACAACTTGACAGCAGAAGAGGCCCAAACTTCTGGAGAGGTGGTAACAGGTATGATTATGGTGCACTCTAAACCTGTTTTAGCCCTCTTTGATTCTGGCGCTTTTCATTGTTACATATCAGATAGTTTCACTGCCTTGCACTCTGTACCTGTTGAATATTTAGACCACCAGTGGGAGATTAGTACCGGTAATGGGGTAGTCATCTCCAATAGAATTTGTATAGATTGTCCGGTGGAACTGTGTAACAGGACATTAGCAGTGGATATGCTCGTGCTGGATACTAAAGGGTACGACGTAATCTTAGGCATGACTTGGCTCAGCAAATACCATGCGGTTATTGATTGTCGAAACAAGAAAGTTATTTTCAGAATACCGCTTCAGCCTGAGTTCCAATTTGAAGGAGAACATAAACTTGCCAAGGGAAAAACACAGATGACTGCTGCTGAGATCCAGAAAAAGAGAGTACCAGTTTGGAATGAGTTTCCAAAAGTATTTAAGGAGATCTCAGGACTTCCACCTGACAGAGTAATTGAGTTCTCCATTGATATCATCCCGGCACAGTCCCAATATCTAAAGCTCCATACAGAATGGCACCCACTGAATTAGAAGTTCTAAAGAAGCAGTTACAGGAATATTCTGACAAGGGATTGATTAGACCAAGTACTTCACCATGGGGAGCTCCAGTGCTATTGGCCAACAAGAAAGATGGTGGTAAGCGGTTGTGTATAGACTACAGAGAATTAAACAAAGTTACCATCAAGAATAAGTATCCCTTACCAAGAATTGATGATCTTTTTGATCAATTTCATGGGGCCCGGGTGTTTTCAAAATTAGATTTACAATCAGGTTATCACCAACTAAAAGTGAAGAAAGAAGATATTCCGAAGACAGCATTCCGAACTCGCTATGGTCATTACGAATTTCTAGTCATGCCCTTCGGAGTAACCAATGCCCCAGCTGTCTTTATGGATTTGATGAACTGAGTTTTCTCGCCACATTTGGACCTGTTTGTCGTGGTGTTCATCGACGATATCTTGATATATTCAAAAAACGACAGAGAGCATGCAGAACACTTGAGAATAGTGCTACAGACTCTCCAGCAGGAACAACTTTATGCTAAGCAAAGCCAGTGTGAGTTCTGGTTAGACCGTATAGCTTTCTTGGGTCATGTAGTTTCAGAAGAAGGAATTTCAGTCGACCCTAATAAGATCCAGGCAGTCAAAGATTGGCCAATCCCAAGGACAGTAACAGAAATTAAAAGCTTTATTGGATTAGCCGGGTATTACAGGAGATTTGTCCAAGACTTTTCCAAAATCGCAGCCCCATTAACAAAGCTCACCAGAAAAGGGAAAGGTATCAATGGTCAGAGGAATGTACTGCAGCATTTGAACAATTGAAGGAAAGACTAATTTCAGCTCCAATATTGAAGACTCCCTCGGGAACAGGAGGGATGGTTATATATAGTGATGCATTCGGAAAAGGCCTAGGATGTGTATTAATGCAGCATGGTCATTCATAGCTTATGCATCTAGGCAATTGAAACCACATGAGAGAAATTACCCAACCCATGACTTAGAACTGGCGGCGGTAATATTTGCATTGAAGATCTGGAGACACTACCTTCTGGGGGATAAAGTATTGATCTATACTGATCATAAGAGTCTTAAGTATATCTTCACACAGAAAGAATTAAACATGAGGCAAAGGCGGTGGCTTGAATTGATGGCCGACTATGACATAGACTTACAGTACCATCCTGGTAAGGACAATACAGTCCCAGATGCATTAAGCAGAAGACCAGAAATAAAGTATTATTACAACTTACTCAACAGAAGGAATTGCTTCGGGAAATCATAAAGTTGGACGTGATGCTAATACAAGGAGCTGATGAGTCAGGTCAACTAATGACCTTCCAGATTCAACCGACCCTGATAAGTGAAATTAAGGAAGCCTAAAAGGGAGACCCCAGACTACAGAAATTCAGGGCTCAAGTAGAAGTTGGATTGAGGACAGATATCTGTATTCATTCGGATGGTGCACTTTATTTTGGTAACAGAATCTGTGTACCACAAGGGGAAATTCGGCAAAAAGTTTTGGCAGAGGCACACAGTTCGGCTTATTCCATACACCCATGAGGAAATAAAATGTATCAAGACTTGAAGCAGAAGTTTTGGTGGAACGCCATGAAGAGGGAGATAGCCCAGTATGTGGCAAAGTGCTTGATTTTTCAGCAAATAAAAGTAGAACATCAGAGAACAGCTGGACTTCTACAACCATTACCGATACCCGAATGGAAGTGGGAACATATCACCATGGATTTTGTTACAGCTCTACCCCGCAGTCCTAAGGGTAACAATGCAGTATGGGTAATCATTGATCGCCTCACAAAAGCAGCTCACTTTCTACCTTTCAGAGTAGGTCAATCGACAGAAGTTCTTGCAGATAAATATATGAAAGAAATTGTTCGACTGCATGGAATTCCAGTTAGCATCGTGTCAGACAGAGACACGAGATTCTGATCACATTTCTGGGAAAGTCTCCAAGAAAATTTAGGAACTCGTCTGAAATTTAGTACCTCATATCATCCCCAGACAGATGGACAATCTGAACGAACTATCCAAATCCTTGAAGACATGTTACGAGCCTGCATGGTAGAATTTAAAGGGTCATGGGAAGACTATATTCATTTGGTAGAATTCTCTTATAATAACAGCTATCAGGCCAGTATCAAGATGGCTTCATTTGAAGCATTATATGGCAGAAAATGCAGGTCGCCAATATGTTGGGATGAAGTCGGCGAAAGAAGACTTATGGGACCAGATATTCTAGTTCAGACAACAGATAAAGTCAGAATTATCAGAGATCATCTCCGGGCAGCACAGAGCCGACAGAAGAGCTGGGCAGATACTAATAGAAGACCGTTGGAATTCAAAACAGGTGATCATGTATTTTTAAGGATATCACCAACCAAAGGGGTAATCCGATTCGGTACTCGCGAAAAACTTAGTCCAAGATACATCGGCCCATTTGAAATTTTGGATCGTGTGGGAGATGTGGCTTACCGATTGGCATTGCCACCATCTTTAGAAGGAGTACATAATGTATTCCATATATCACAGTTGAGGAAGTATGTCAAGGATGAAAGTCACATTCTAGATCACTCAGAATTAGAACTACAACCAGATTTATCTTACAAGGAGCAGCCGATGGCCATTCTGGATAGAAGTGTCAAAACATTGAAAAATCGGGCAATACCATTGGTACTAGTTTCTTGGAATAAGCATGCCCCAGGAGAAGCTACATGGGAACGAGAGGATATTATTCGTGAACGTTACCCCCAACTCTTTCCATCTTAGTTGGTAAAATTCCTTACCCCTATTCTTTCTGCCTCAACATCCCCATTGTCAAAATTTCGAGGATGAAATTTTTGATAAGGTGGATGGATTGTAACACCCCATCCTCAGTATACGTACACAGCTATGTGTCCTGATTTTTGGAGCGTATTTTTTTATTTTCTTTTCTGTTATTTAAATTCTTACTCATATAGCAGTACTGCATGATTTGACCTTTTTTGTATTTAGATTTGATCGATTTTAGTTTCAAATATTATTTTTTAATATTCTAGATTTTTCATGATTTTTTGGAATTTTTCAGAATTAAATTGTAAATCTTCAAAACCAGTGTCGACCAGTGTCACTGACCGACCTTCGGATTTTTAATTTACAAACGGAGTTGAAATTCTAGAAACGGCTTTTATATTATTTCTTAAAATCATATTTTCTATCTAAATGAATTTTTGGAAAATTTTCAGAATTTATCAAAAATCCGGCCGACCCGGTGTAGGTCAGTATCAACGGTTGACTTCAGGATTTTTATCTTGAAAATGAGATTGAATTTTTAAAAATTGATTTCACTAAAAATATTTAAATAATATTTATTATTTTTGGAAATTTTTAGAAAACTTTTCGAGATACTTTATTTTTCGGGCTTTTCTTGAGTTCCGGTGTTTTCCCAGATACCGGAATTCTATCCGGATATTTTACTTCTTCTCTCTCCTTACCTGACGCGAGATCCACCAACTCTGGGTTCAACAATTAATGCGGAGACTCTCTCCATTCCGCATTTAATGCTTTGTTCTTCAGAGAAATCAACTCAGATCAAATCACCCATGCCTTTTTGTCTTTCCTATAAACGCGACTTTGTATTTTCCTTTTTGGACGCAGCAACAATCTCCGCGTCCAGCTCTAATAGCCCAGACGCGGGCTTCAATTGCATGGAGACGCAAGTCTCCATTCTTGAGTTTCTTTTGATTTGAATGGAGGGCAAAATGGTAATAACAAACTTTACCTTTATATATATATGCACATGCACTCCCACCTTCTCTCTCTTTCATTATTCTCTTCCCTTCTTCATTTTCCAGCAAGCTCCAACAGCAAACGCAGCCACCCAACTCCCCTTTGGCCGGCCATCACCACCACCCACCATCTCCACTTCCTCCACCAACTTCACCACCATTCTCCCCTCCATTTCCTCCTCCATTCCAACAACAACAACAACCATAATATCATCTACATCACCATCTTCTTCCTCTTCTTTTCCACCAAACAACCCATCATCTCCACCAACTTCACCACCATTTCTACCACCACCTACACCACCTTAACCACCACCAAGCATACCATCTTCTTCTCCTCGTCATTCTCTTTCCAACGAACTATAGGTTCGTCCTCCGAAACACCATTTACAAACCTTCAAAAATTAATTTGAACTACACTTGCACCACCATCAACCCTCTCTTTTGGGGCCTTGTCCACCCAACTCCGGCCAACTCTGGCCAACTCCGGTCACCGCCAGCGAACACGGGTCAAGCCACGGTCGGCCTACCTCCCTTCTCTTCTTTCTTTCTTTCCTTCTTTCCTTTGCATTTCTTTCTTTCCATCCTTCTTTCTTTTCCTTCCATTTTCTTTTCTTTTCTTTTCTTTTCTAAACCTGCGTCTCCCCCTCTCTCTTTCCTGCGTCTCCCTCATTTCTCTGTCTCTCTCTTTCTCTCCTGTTTTAAACGCGGAGATCTTTAACGCAATCTACGCGTTCATGTATTAACGCGAACGCGGAGCACGCGCTCGCGTCTACGTTCTCCTCGTGTCCTTGCTGAAACGCGGGACTCGAACCGTGCGTTTGTGATATCTACGCAACGCGACTCCCGCGTATGCGATTTTCGCGTCTTCATTCTCTCTCCTCCATAAATATTTAAACACATTGATTCCTTGGAATTCAGAGCTTGGGATTTCCCGGTATTTCTTGAAGTTTTAGGCGAGTGTTCTCGCTCTCCTTCTGATCTTTCTGCTTCGTCATGTTGATTAATATTATATTATTTTACTTGCACACTTGCATGTATCATGCTATCACTTGACGCCTGCTTAACATCACCTCTCAGGCATACATCTCATGGCACCTGTTATGCAACTACTGAAAAGGGAACACCTAAAGGGGGGGTGAATAGGTGTTAGTGCTAATCTAAAACTAAATGCAAAACTAAGTGCGCTAAATGCGGAAGCTAATGCAAATCTTGCACAAACTTAATACAACACAACAAGTGTAGCCGAATTCCCCGTGAAGGGCTCTGGACTAACTCCTCTTGATTCCCCTTGAATGGGTTGAGGTGCTATGTGAAGCTCTTGTTGGTTAAGTATAAGTTAGGCACACACACAAGCAAGCCAAGCAAATAAGGATGAATAGCAATGTGAATTATGCAAGGCACAACACAAGCAAATAGATATGGTATGACAATATGAATTATGCTCAACACAAGCAAATATGATATGAATAAAGTATGATGCTTTGCACAAATGTAAAGAGAGAGAGTTTAGAGACAAGTGGATCAAACGCAAACACAATGATATGTTTCGAGGTTCGAGCACCCTTGCTCTACATCCCCGTCTACACCACCGTGTAGGATTTCCAATCCACTATACCGTCCACCGAGGACTCCCACCGAGGGAACCTTCACCGAGAAGGATTTTTACAATAATGGAGTACCGAACTCCTCTCTCAAACAACCACCTCACAACCGAGGGGTTGGCCCGTAGCCAATACAACAACCAATCCACCTCACACTTGAGGGATACAAACCAACAACCAACTCCACCTCACCAAGAGGGAGTAAACACCAATCTCCACCTCACAATAGAGGGAGCAAACCAACAACCCAAATGACAACCTCAACCTCTACCAAAGAGGGAGCAACCAAGAAATCAAGGGTTTACAACAAGTGGTATCTTTCAACCACAAACCTCTTTCCTTTTTCTTTTTCCACAAAAACAAGATCCTAAATAGATTAGGATAGAAGATATAGCTCAAGTGTGGAAAACACAAGTGTTTTGATCAAAGAAAATCTCTTGGGAAAATACCAAAATGATATGGAGATAAAGAACAAGAAATCAATTCCCAAAAACTTGTTTTCTTTGAAAATAACAAAACACTTAAAAACAATTAAGATTGATCTTTTGGCACTTAAAACTCTTTTGAAAACTCTTTTAAAACACTGAAGAAGTCAGGAAAAATTTGCTCTAGAAAACTTGGCCAAAAACCCAAAGAGATGGGGCTTTTATAGGCCCATCAGAAAACTAGCCGTTAGAGCTGAGCTGGCAGCTCTGACAGGCAACGGTCGACCGGCCCGGTCGACCGCCAACGGTCGGAAATATGACCGTTGGGCAACTGCGGTCGACCGGCCCGGTCGACCGAAACAAACAGAGAGAACTGTAAGTGCTCCGGTCGACCGGCGCGGTCGACCGTCCCAGTGCCTCCAAACGTGCACAGAATTGTGCACGTCGGTCGACCGGCCCGGTCGACCGACCTCAGCCTTAGTCGACTAGTCAGGCTACTAGTCGACTTGGTTGAAGCCTGGAACAAAAACTGGGTCAGAAAAATTGGGAAAATTATTTTATAAAAATCTTTTAACACTTCTAAAAATCACCATAAATAGTTTTATCATTTTATATGGAAACACAAACTTGTGATAAAAATTTCAAGACATATATCAATCATATCAATTCATTTTTGTGTCTTGCCAATTTTATCAAAACCAACACTTGTATTTTATCAAACTTGATTTTTCAACACATGAATAGGGACATCAAAATAAGCTTGTATAGGAAGTTAAAACCATGTATGTATATCTAGAACATATCTAATATACATAAAAACTATTTAAGCTTGTTTTGATCTACTATTCATGAAAACTAAAATCCAAAACATAAATCTTTTGTGTGTTGTGCACTTGAGCATATCAACTATACTAAACTTTACAAATGGATCTAAAACACACTATCTAAACTATGGATACCTAAGTCTTCTTGACGATCTTCATCTTCAAGTAGACTTGCTCCAAAACTCCATCCATGGGCTAGGCAATGTGTGATCTTGACGCTTTGGCCTTGGAATCATCATGAAAAGCTTCTAAACACCTTGTTGAAGCTAATCACCAAATAATATCTTGGTTAATGATCTGAAACTTAAACAACACAAGATTATTAGTAAACATAACTACATGAGTTAATCATCATCAAAACTAGAGTGGAAGGCCTTTGGGCCAACAATCTCCCCTTTTGATGATGACAAAACTCATGGAGTTATATATATGCATGGATTAAAGTTAAGCTTCAAAGAAGCTCCCCCTTAACTCATGCATAGACATAAATAATAAGATATGGAAATGAAGCACATGAATATGTATGCAAGTATGGAGATAAAACATGCAACAAGCATAAATCAAAACCTTTTTCTCCTATTTGCAATACAAAAACATATACGCATAAATAACAAGGAAGATAAATACAAATACTTCTCCCCCTTAAGCAATGAAAACATGCATATAAACTCAAATACTTCTCCCCCTTTTGTCAATCATCAACAAAGGGTTCAAAGTAAAATCAAATCAAACAAATTTTTTTCTCCCCCTTTTTGTCAAACAAAGAGATCAAGAAGGGGTTAAACAATCCAAGCAATAAAATGAGGGGTAAAAATCTCTCCCCTTTTAAGTCAATCAAAACAATAAAACAATGTTCTCCCCCTTTTGTCTAAAACAAAAATAAGGTCA
This sequence comes from Agave tequilana, assembly GCA_038442645.1. Lineage (NCBI taxonomy): Eukaryota > Viridiplantae > Streptophyta > Magnoliopsida > Asparagales > Asparagaceae > Agave > Agave tequilana. The sequence continues at coordinate 203,539 of JAVJIF010003864.1, forward strand.
ATAAGGGGTGACTATAAACAACAAGATATCAATAGATAAATATGTCAATGAAGCATCTTGATATCAATTGAAAATAAACAAAGATCAATAGATGTTATATGCTATATACATTCATGAAGAGGAAGACGCTAAGTTAGCTTCCCTACACATATGCATTACATGAAGGAGGGATGTTAAGCCCTAATTCACATAACACACATTATGTAATGCATAAGAGGAGATGTGAAGCTCCCCCTACACACGTGTACCACATAACGAAGAGATGTTAAGCTCTTCAATACAAGATACACTCATCATGAATCTATATGCATATAGTCAATACAAATCAAAACTTTTGTATATTTTTTTTTAAACAAAATTTTAGATACCAATTTTAAGTAAAAACACATGAAACATCTTGATATCAATTGAAATTAAACATAATAAATTTTGAATGTCTAAATAAAATTTTGATACCAATTGTAAATAATTTTCATATTAAACATATGATACCAATATGAAATATTCGATCATAAAGTAAGGGAGTGGTAAACAAATACCAATTGAAGAATGACCAATTGAAAGACAAAATTAAATTTTCTCCCCCTTTATGAAATACCAACTAAAATGATGCATGGGCTTGATACTAATTTAAAAGTAATCAATTGAAACAAAATTGAAGCTCAAGCACTAGCATAAACAAGATTTTGTGAAAAATTTATATCTTAAGCACAACTAAAAGTGTATGAAATAGAATGAGTACCAATCACCAATAGATGATACCGATTGAAAATATACATACACAATAAACATATGAGTATACAAAAAAAAAATCAAAATGATACCAATTGAAAGAGTTCAATGATACCAATTGACATAGCAATAAGTTCAAGTGTATACATCATATTACATTACCTCCCAATCAAGGTTCAAGTTTTAAATGATTTTCATTTTTAAAGCATACAAGACCATGATCTCCCCCATCCATCCTCCCATTGATGGTAGGGGTTTTCAAAAATAGATTTGAAAATGAGCTTGGTTTGAAAATCTCTACCATAGTGAAGAATACCGTAACTAGTTAAATGGAAAATCTTTTAATCTAGTACGAAATCCTTCAAGCAAGGAATAAAACAAAATTGTTTTTCATGAAATAAGAAATCCACATGATAATCAACACTCTAATTCAATTAGGCATAATTTTGACTCATGAAAACAAAACATGAGCAAGCAATAAAAGTGAGTGTACATATAAAGTGTGAATATCATAATCACGAAAATATTCAATTAAGCTCAATTATTCCTTAAACATTGAAAACACGAAAATCATCAAAACTTATTTAATCTTCATGGCATATGTATGTCAAGTACAAATTAAAATATACATACATATCCAAAACACAACGAGTCCACAAAATATATGCATTAAGGCACGTGGCTCAAAAGGATAATCATGTATATCTAATAGTTTGGACAAGACAGACATATACATGAAGTTAAACAGTTAACACAAAATCAAGAAAATCTAAATCTTCATCAAAACAAATTTCATTTCATGGTATATGTATCAATTGTCAACACAATAAGTATACATACATATCCCTAAACACAACTGAGTCCTTATATATAGATTTGCATGAAAGGCAAATGACTCAAGGGGTATACATGTATATCTTCAAGTTTTGCAATACAAGCATATACATGAAGTGAAAAACTCATAAAACAAATCCAAAAATGGAATACAAGTTTGAAATGTATGAATCATCAAAACTAGATTATACTAGCACATCTAATGGGTTCAAATAAGCATTCAAGCTCAAACATATATAAATTTATTTGTAGTCCACTATATGTACAAGTATAAATCCTAATCTTAATGAAAACTAACATCTAAACAAGTAATCTTAACAAGAAGCATCAAAACACAATATAGAAATCATCATGATAGAACTAAAACATGATTACTATGTAAATTCACATGTATTAGATTCATGATGTACATTATAGCTTAAACAAAAGTGAGAACACTAAGAATGGGTTCATGCAAGCATGTGAGTCTCAAATACTATACATGTATGTCAAGGATCTAATAAACATAGTATTTACATACTAATCCATAGACATCAAAAACATGCTATAAATAATGAAATGGAAAGCATGTAAACAATAAATGGGAGTAAAGGATTATTACCAAAACCGAAGAAGCAACTTTCCTTGTCTCCAAAACGTGGTGATCCTCTCCACCAAACTTTCCCTTGAAAGTGATGCATCCATATGATTTCCTTTAAGTTTTGGAACGCATCCACTCCAAGGTGTCATCACTCTCACGTCATGTGAGAGCCCACACCTACATCAAAAATAATAGGAGGGGTGGTCTTTGGTACCCATATCTTCTTGGGTCCATGGGGGTTAGTACCTTCTCTAACCCAAACAAACTTCTTTGCTAAATTAGAAACATGTATTCTATTAAAACAAAATTTAGCAAGATGGCCTTTTCGGCCACAATGTGTACATGTGTACACATGAGCATACATGTGTTGATGGTGTCCGTGTGGAGCATGTGTATGCCGTGGAGGGTGTGCATGCATAAAAGTTGGAACTTGTTTCTTACGAACTAAGGTTTCCAAGCGTGTGTGGTTCATGGCACATTGGCTCATAGTGGAGCCCAAACAATCAATCTTCTTCTTAAGCAAGCAAATATCATCATTAATCTTAGAAGAAGAAGTGTGGCATGCAATAGGTGGAGTGTGTGATACTACCCTAGCATGGTAAACATGAGCATTAATCTTATTTTGTAAAACAACATTTTTCTTTAAACACACATCTAAATCATTTGAAATGGAAATAATTTTATTTTTCAAATCAACATTCTCCTTTAAAACAAAATCAATTTTTGAAGACAAATTTTCATTTTTCTTCAAAAGAGTTTCACAATCATTTTTAGTTTTTAAAAATTTATTTTCTTTTAATGCAAGTTCTAATTGAGATCTTAATGCATCTCTTTCATTATAGACCTCAACCTTCTCTTGCAAAACACAATCAAGTCTAGAATGCAAACTTTTATTTTCTTTTCAATTTCTAGACTTTTCTTTTTCAAAATCTTATAATTTTCTATTAACTTTTCACACACAATGGATAGTTCTTCATTCAAGGCATGGGGATCAACATAATCATTTGAAGAACTAGCACAATCATCATTATCTAAGTGGGGTTCCGAATGTACCTCAAGGGAGTCATTCTCTTGGACCATGAAGCATTATGACTCGGACTCTCCACTAGATTCCTCTTCTTGGATTTGCACTTGAAGCTCGGAGGTGGTGGTTGTTGTCAACAAATTCCACACTGCAAAGGCGGAATCAACGTTAGAAACACGTAAAAGATAATCTTTAGATAATGTGCTTCTAATGACCTCTAGGGCTTGTGCATTGGCCCCTATATGATTGCTATCACTAAGGAAGGATTCCTTGGTAATGGCAAGGTAAACTTTATGACCTAGGGTTTGTAAATAAACGGTCATCCTAATCTTCCAAACATGAATGTTGGAAGGGTCAAACATAGGTGGGGTCATGAAGGCCATGGAAAACTATATGTGTGCAAACAAGCAAATGCAAACAATAGATTAGCAAGCAAATGGATCTTACTTCTAAGATGTTAAGCCTAAGTATCAGGAGCACTAGCTCTGATACCAATTGAAAAGGGAACACCTAGAGGGGGGGTGAATAGGTGTTAGTACTAATCTAAAACTAAATGCAAAACTAAGTGCGCTAAATGCGGAAGCTAATGCAAATCTTGCACAAACTTAATACAACACAACAAGTGTAGCCGAATTCCCCGTGAAGGGCTCTGGACTAACTCCTCTTGATTCCCCTTGAATGGGTTGAGGTGCTATGTGAAGCTCTTGTTGGTTAAGTATAAGTTAGGCACACACACAAGCAAGCCAAGCAAATAAGGATGAATAGCAATGTGAATTATGCAAGGCACAACACAAGCAAATAGATATGATATGACAATATGAATTATGCTCAACACAAGTAAATATGATATGAATAAAGTATGATGCTTTGCACAAATGTAAAGAGAGAGAGTTTAGAGACAAGTGGATCAAACGCAAACACAATGATATGTTTCGAGGTTCGAGCACCCTTGCTCTACATCCCCGCCTACACCACCGTGTAGGATTTCTAATCCACTATACTGTCCACCGAGGACTCCCATCGAGGGAACCTTCACCGAGAAGGATTTTTACAACAATGGAGTACCGAACTCCTCTCTCAAACAACCACCTCACAACCGAGGGGTAGGCCCGTAGCCAATACAACAACCAATCCACCTCACACTTGAGGGATACAAACCAACAACCAACTCCACCTCACCAAGAGGGAGTAAACATCAATCTCCACCTCATAATAGAGGGAGAAAACCAACACCCAAATGACAACCTCAACCTCTACCAAAGAGGGAGCAACCAAGAAATCAAGGGTTTACAACAAGTGGTATCTTTCAACCACAAACCTCTTTCCTTTTTCTTTTCCACAAAAATAAGATCCTAAATAGATTAGGATAGAAGATATAGCTCAAGTGTGGAAAACACAAGTGTTTTGATCAAAGAAAATCTCTTGGGAAAATACCAAAATGATATGGAGATAAAGAACAAGAAATCAATTCCCAAAACTTGTTTTCTTTGAAAATAACAAAACACTTAAAAACAATTAAGATTGATCTTTTGGCACTTAAAACTCTTTTGAAAACTCTTTTAAAACACTGAAGAAGTCAGGAAAAATTTGCTCTAGAAAACTTGGCCAAAAACCCAAAGAGATGGGGCTTTTATAGGCCCATCAGAAAACTAGCCGTTAGAGCTGAGCTGGCAGCTCTGACAGGCAACGGTCGACCGGCCCGGTCGACCGCCAACGGTCGAAAATATGACCGTTGGGCAACTGCGGTCGGCCGGCCCGGTCGACCGAAACAAACAGAGAGCACTGTAAGTGCTCCGGTCGACCGGCGCGGTCGACCGTCCCAGTGCCTCCAAACGTGCACAGAATTGTGCACGTCGGTCGACCGGCCCGGTCAACCGACCTCAGCCTTAGTCGACTAGTCAGGCTACTAGTCGACTTGGTTGAAGCCTGGAACAAAAACTGGGTCAGAAAAACTGGGAAAATTATTTTATAAAAATCTTTTAACACTTCTAAAAATCACCATAAATAGTTTTATCATTTTATATGGAAACACAAACTTGTGATAAAAATTTTAAGACATATATCAATCATATCAATTCAATTTTGTGTCTTGCCAATTTTATCAAAACCAACACTTGTATTTTATCAAACTTGATTTTTCAACACATGAATAGGGACATCAAAATAAGCTTGTATAGGAAGTTAAAACCATGTATGTATATCTAGAACATATCTAATATACATAAAAACTATTTAAGCTTGTTTTGATCTACTATTCATGAAAACTAAAATCCAAAACATAAATCTTTTGTGTGTTGTGCACTTGAGCATATCAACTATACTAAACTTTACAAATGGATCTAAAACACACTATCTAAACTATGGATACCTAAGTCTTCTTGACGATCTTCATCTTCAAGTAGACTTGCTCCAAAACTCCATCGATGGGCTAGGCAATGTGTGATCTTGACGCTTTGGCCCTGGAATCATCATGAAAAGCTTCTAAACACCTTGTTGAAGCTAATCACCAACTAATATCTTGGTTAATGATCTGAAACTTAAACAACACAAGATTATTAGTAAACATAACTACATGAGTTAATCATCATCAAAACTAGAGTGGAAGGCCTTTGGGCCAACAACTACTTGATACTCGCCCCGTTATGGCATATTGATACTTGGTTTGTGATTATCATATTTACGGGAATTCTGTGACTTGAAATTATACTACTAACGTACTCTTGAACTCCTGATCTTGTCATGCACCTGCTTTCCTGTAAATTGATAATCACATAATAAATCATAAAAAGAAACCACTTGAATCGGGTCGGGGAAACTTACGGCTATCAATATATGTTCGTGTTTATAGTGGCACTAGGCATGTTGTGCAACTAAAATTTCCGGTCTGACCTGTGGGCCTCCAGGCGACTGAGGGGAGTGCTGGTTCCTTCCTACTTGGTATCATCTTGATAAGGGTATTCTATAAGACCCTCCTGTAGGCCTTGCGGCCGGTTCCATACACCAGCAATGGAACGTCCTGGACCGTGGTCCCGGGCATGTACGGGACCCACTGTAAACATTGTTCGTTGATACCCTCGTTGGTTTCCAATAACAGCCCGATTTACTCATATGTGGATGTATGTGTACTGGGACGCTATTACACATACCTAGACATACGGGTAGAACGAGTAATAAGTATAAATAATGAAAATGGCAGCAATAGATTTATTCAGGCCTTATCACTTTCATTTTATGCCTCATTTTTTTGCTTACTGTACATGTACTCTTGACACAGTTCTTGATGCTTAATATTGTTTTGATCATATCAACACACATATACCTATCTCTACACGACACTTGGCATTCACCTGTCTATTTGTTAGGGAGTTTCTGACTCCCCTGAACTTGCATGTTCAGGTTCTGAAGCTTGGATTGAAGCAGAGCCATCCACCGAAGACCAAGCTTATCTCTCGGGGCAGGCTGACTTGTCCTAGCTCCTTCTGTTCCTGAACCTTCCTGCTAGCTCGGGGATCTTCTTCTCAGCCCGTGAGCACCTTTTCCTGTACAAATTGTAAATTTCACTTTTGTACCTGGCTGTGATATAATGTACATGTACCAATATATCACGCTCTGTAATAACTTTGTAATCCTTATGTTGGAATATATATTGCCACGTGCTTCCGTACTCTGATTCTTGTTTGTACTGATGCTTAGCATATATACGTGAGGGTATTTCTGACCTGCGTATATACGTCGCAGTAACGTCTCCGTACCCGCCGGATCGGGGCGTTACAGTCCCTAAGAGTTGGAGTTACAAAATCCATTACCAAAATATTTGTTGAACCTCACAGTAATGAGGATACATGGTCCGAAGTAACCGCTAAGGACTATGAGGCCAATGTTAGAGCTCAATATATACTTACAGAAGCATTAAATGAAGATAATTTTTCTCGTGTGATTGATTGCAAATCCGCTTATGAAGTTTGAATTGTTCTTATCATTACTCATGAGGGGATGTCGCAAGTCAAGAGATCCAAAATTGACTTGTTCCATTCTCAATATGAGAATTTATATATGCTTGAAAATGAAAGTATAGATAAAATGCTCACTCGGTTCACCAAGATCACTAATGCTTTTTCCTCTTTAGGTGACAAGATTGACAATGACCAAAAGATCCGGAAGGTCATTAGAGCTCTTCCCAAATCTTGGGAAGTCAAGGAAACCACCCTCAAGGAGCTAAACGATAGAGAGGAGATAGACTTCTTTGGCTTCATCGGTTCTCAAAACCCATGAGATGGAGATAAAGGTGAGAGAAGAAAGGGAGGCTCCAAAGAAGAAAGCAATAGTTTTCAAGGCGACTCCATCCTCCTTTGATGAAGATAAATCATCGGAAGACTACGATGAGCACTTTGCCTTGCTCATTAAAAAAGTGAGCAAGATGTTCTACAAGAAAGATAGACAAAGCAACTTTCGAAGAGGAAGACCTCAAGGAAGACTTGAAAAGAAAAGGGAGGAAACGGGTCAGTGCTTCAATTGCAAAAGAATGGGTCATCTAATTGTGGATTGCCCCTCTCTACAAGCAACAACCTCCAAGAATGTGCAAAAGAAGAAAAACGTGGGATGACTCAGAGACCGAATCCGAAGAGGAGATCGATACTGCACACATGTGCTTCATGGCACATGGTGATGAAGTTTCTAAGGTAAACCTAGAAAACTCTTAAGAAGATGAGGATTTAACCATGGATGAATTAGCACAAGTTTTTGAAGAATTACAAAGTAGATATGAAATTTCCCTTACTCAAAATAAAAAGTTGAAAAAGGAAAATGATTTATTAAAGAACAAATTTGAGATTATTTTAAATGAGAAAAATGATTTGTCAAAATCTTTTGAAAAAATGAAAATAGATTTTGAAAAATATAAAACTACTTATAAGGGTAAAAGCCCAAGTATCACTTATAATAAAATGAATTTTTGAAAATTCAAAAACGCATTGAGGTTTTAGATACAACTTTGAGAAAGTGTGCATTTGACATGACCAAATTTGCATCTATATTTCCTAAGGGAAAAACTCAAAGGAAACACACTCCTCATGCGTTACACACACATGCACACTCACATCAACACAAGCATGCATTCATGTATGAAAAAATTTACACTTGTGCACATCCTGGCTGCAAAGGCCATTTAGCAAAATTCTGTTATGTAAAATTAAACATGACTAATAAGAATGTTTGGGTTTGAGAAAATACTAACCCCATAGGACCCAAAAAGATTTGTATCAAAGGACACGCCAAACTTAATTGATACAGGTGCGACGTCCTCCTCCAAGACTTAGGGGAAGATGGTACCCAGGTGGTGAATGCATCAAAACTTAACGAACAAATCGTCACTTGCATCGCTATCAAAGAGGCACCTATTTTGGAGATTGCCCGTGGTTTGGTAACTTCTCCACTTAAGATTCTTTATTTCTAGCTAGACCAATACATGCATAGGATTTGCTAGTTTTATTTTGTAATATGCTTTATTTATATAGACTTGCATACCCTTATTTTTGTGTATCTTAACTATAGTTGTGATTGTGTATTTAGTTTGTTTTTTTATTCTAGCCATATTTTATTTGTCCATGTATCAAAGGTTTTTTTTGGTTAATAAATGTCTCTATAAGTATATTGTCAAAAATAAAAATTTATTTAACCTGCAATTAAATAGAGATAGCAATTGCGCACCTCAACTCTTATCTAGAGGAATGTCGAGGAGAAGTTCAGAACCCTTAAAGGGGTATTCAGCTTCAATATCTTAAATTTATTGCTTTATTATTAAAATAATTTTTTTAATAATAATAAAATATAAATTAAATTTTATGTGTTTTTCATGCCTATTAAAATTTTACCAATGTTTTCATGTTTTATATGTAAAAATATGTCAGTCTCAAATTCCTTTTAAAAAGAAAATTAAAATTTAAAACAAATTTTTTTTTACAATTTTGGGCTGTTACGGTCGACCGAGTTAGCCTTTCATAGGCCCGGTCGACCGGGCGGTCGATTGAGATAACCTGGAACACAAAAAAATTATTTTGCATGAAGCCGGTTGACTGACTGAAACGAGATTGCTCTCGGTTCGCGCCAGTAGACCGGGCGGTCGACCGGGAGTCAGGTAATCTGTTTTTCACCCGTTTGCATATAAAACCCTAATCCCTAAATTTCTTCATTCTATCTTCTCCAACCGACTCTTCTTTCTTTCCCTTTTCAATTTTCTTCCTCCCAAACTCAATCCAACCCATTAAAACTCTTTCCAATCCAAAATTCATCCTATAAAATTTGTGAAAATCGTTCTCAAGCTCCAGATCTGCAATATTTTCAGGGATTTCTCTTGGATTTTAAGGTATAACCTAAAATTTCTTTGAATCTCTTAAATTTCCTTATTATTCTTGTTTATCCATCTTTAGTTCGTGCTATTATCCTGTTTAATCCATCATCATGTCTAAAAGATCCAGATCTGAGAAAGGGAAACCTATGAATCATCATCCATCCCTTTTATCTCCCAAAATGCATCTCACAGATATACCATAATCAACAATAAATATGTCATCTCTGGTAGGACTGTGGTGCTCAGTGATTTTGAACACCTTAATCTTGCAAACATCTTGAGTACTAGTTCAATTGAGCAATTTGTCACCATGAAAGAACCTGTTTACTCTGAATTAGTACATTATAATTACTCTAACCTGTCTTTCCAACATAATCATATCCGATCTAGAGTTATGGGTAAGGATATAAATATTTCTCTTGAAAAATTTGTTCATCTTCTACACCTCTCCTGTGAGGGGGTAGATGTTTATAATGTGGATCTTCATAAATTTACTTATCCAGACGGTGAGCCTGCCCACACCGCATCCATTTTGCTTCAAGATGATGATAATGAAAAACACCTAGGGGGTGAATAGGTGTTATTGCTAATCTAACAATCTTTTTAAAACTAAGAGGATGAATAATGCAACGATCTCTCAAAACAAGACTAAGAGCCGAATACCCCGTGAGAGGTTCTGAACTCCTTCCTCCCAATTCCCCTTGAATGGGTTAGAGGTGCGCAATGCAACCTTGTTGTATGAGAATTGATCGAACAAAGGATGAATAATATGCAATGATGAGATGCACACAAGATATCACAAGTATTACAAACTTGAAGTAATAGCACAAGGAAAGAAACAAGATCACAAGTAATTAAAAGCAATAGAGTGCAATAGAAATTAAAAGCAAAATAGAGAGCAAGAGCAAAAGACAATCGCAAATACAAGTATTTGTTTCGAGGTTCGAGCCACCGCTCTACTCCCCGCCTTCACCTCCGTGAAGGGTTTCCACTATCCACCGAGGACGATTACAACGGTCTACCGAAGACCCGAGCACCGAGCTCCACCAAGTACAATAACCTCTACCGAAGAGGTGTCTCCACAAGAACAAGAAGATCACAAGAACAAGAGTGATCACAATAAGATCACCAAACTCTTTTACAACACTCTTCTTTTTACAACTTCACTATAGAATGAGTAAGGGATTTTTGGCTCTATGAAGTGTAGTGAGAAAAACTCAGTTGTAGAGATGATTTTTGTAAGGGAACACAACTGAAAACTAGCTCAAGAAAGAGTTGGAAATGGAGAGCTTAAACACTTTTCTTTTCTCTTTGAAAACTTTGAAAACTTGAGGATTTTTCTTGGTATTTTGTAAGAGAGTCTTCTCCTCTATTTATAGGGAGAGAAATAGGTTTAAAACATTTTATTTAGTCCTTATTTGCTCTGAAAAAGAACTAGAAAAGCCTGAAAAAGTCTGCCAAAAAGCAATCTGGAAAACAGATTTCAGAATTGCACAAAAGAGGAAAGAGCCGTTGGGCATTTGCAGGCTTGGCGGTCGACCGGGCCGGTCGACCGCCAGCTCAGCTAGCAAAGAGCCGTTGGCTCGGGTCCTCTGGCGGTCGACCGGCCCGGTCGACCCAGAAAACCGAGAGCAACTGCTCACAGTCGGTCGACCGGGGCGGTCGACCGACAGACGTGCACAAATGTGCACGTCCTGGCACTGGCGCCGGTCGACCGGGCCGGTCGGCCGGTCAGCCTGAAACAGGAAAAACAGTATATTTTCTTGACTAGAAAAATTTGTAAAATAGTTTTGGGTCTGAACAAACTTAAGTAACATGCTAGTAGGAGTATATAAACATGATCTAAACATGATATTTATTTGTAAAACTTAGGGTCATGTAAATATCTACTAAGGCATGAAACCAAATTTAAAACATGAAAACTTAAATACAAGACTCACATTTTAACAAAACCAAATTGTGTATGTGTATCCTAGAGCCAATATCCAACACTCAAACTTTAACATTCTATTCTTACATTTGTTCTAGGTACTACAAGTGCTTCAAGAGGGCTTTTCACCATAAGGTCTTCAACACTTGATCCTTGAGCCCAATTTGAGTTGACTTGAATCCAAAACATTTGCTAATAGGGAATAAACCTTTTAGATGAGTTAGATCCCTGAAACACACTTAACCAATAAACAATATTAGTACAAATAACTAATATGTTTTGTAATCATCAAAACACACTAAACAAGGGTGATTGTAACCTTGGGCCAACAATCTCCCCCTTTTTGATGATGACAAAACATATACGTTATTTTAAACAAAAAGGAAGAAGAGCTTGGAAAGCTCCCCCTCAAATAATGCTATGTATCAATAATGCTATGAAAAGCTAAATACATAAGGCATTGAATTGAAAACACATAGTTTTGTCAAAAACTCAAATAATGCTATGTATCAATAATGCTATGAAAAGCTAAATACATAAGGCATTGAATTGAAAACACATAGTTTTGTCAAAAACTCAAATACATCAAAATAGTACACCATAAACAAACAAAACAACAAACAAACTTATACTTTTTCTCCCCCTTTTTGTCATACATCAAACAGGGTTAAACAATCAAAATAAAAGAAATTTTTCTTTAAGAATCCAAAATGCAAACATTCAACTCACACAAATAAAGGAAAATCTAGCATAATCTAATGGTTTAGTAAAAATATCGGCAAGTTGAAAATCGGTAGAAACATAATCAATATCAATATCACCTTTCTCATAATGATCTCTAAGAAAGTGATACCTAATGTCAATGTATTTGGTTTTACTATGTTGATTTGCATTCTTTGTCATGTGAATTGTACTAGTATTATTACGAAATATTTTAACATGATCAAAGTGTAAATCATAGTCGAGGAGAGTATGTTTTATCCAAAGAACTTGTGCACAACAAGCTCCGGCCGCAACATACTCCGCCTCGGCGGTTGAAAGGGCTACCGAATTTTGCTTTTTGGAAGACCAAGATACAAGATAATTACCTAGGAATTGACATGTTCCACTTGTGCTCTTCCTATCTACCCTACAACCCGCATAGTCGGCATCCGAAAAACTCTTCATATCAAATAGTCTGGTTTTCGGATACCACAAACCCATTTCAATAGTGCCCTTAAGATATTTAATAATGCGTTTTACCGCTACTAAATGAGATTCCTTAGGACATGATTGAAAACGAGCACAAAGACAAACGGAAAACATGATATCCGGCCTACTAGCCGTCAAATACAATAAACTACCTATCATGCTACGATAAACTTTAATGTCTACACCTTTACCTTGTTCATCCTTATCAAGCTTGGTAGTTGTTGCCATGGGAGTTTTGCTCACTTTAGCGCCTTCAAGTCCGAATCTCTTGATGAGTTCCTTTCTGTACTTGGCTTGATTGATGAAGATCCCATCCTTCCTTTGCTTGATTTGGAGTCCAAGGAAATAGTTGAGCTCCCCCATCATAGACATTTCAAATTCATCCTTCATGCATGATTTAAAAGCTTGGCAAAGAGATTCATTAGTAGAACCAAAAATAATATCATCTACATATATTTGCATAATAAGAATGTCATTTTCTACATGTTTTGTAAACAAAGTGGTGTCAATTTTACCTTTCTTAAAACCATTTGAAATCAAGAATGAAGAAAGTCTTTCATACCAAGCCCTAGGGGCTTGTTTTAAACCATAAAGAGCTTTATCTAATTTAAACACAAAATCCGGATGTGTAGGATCAACAAACCCGGGGGTTTGTTCACATACACCTCCTCTTCAATAAAACCATTTAGAAAAGCACTTTTAACATCCATTTGAAACAATTTGAAATCTTTATATGAGGCAAATGCTAGTGTCATCCGTATGGCTTCAAGCCGTGCTACGGGTGCAAAGGTTTCTTCAAAATCGATTCCTTCGATTTGAGTGTAACCTTGGGCAACTAACCTAGCTTTATTCCTAACAACGTTACCTGATTCATCCAACTTGTTCTTAAAGATCCACTTAGTACCAATTGTTGGTCTATCGTGGGGCCTAGGAACAAGGTGCCAAACTTGGTTGTGCTCAAATTGATTGAGTTCCTCTTGCATGGCTAGCAACGTATATGAATCGGCCTCGGCTTCGAGGACGTTCTTGGGTTCAACATGAGAAATAAATGCATAATGTCCACAAAAATCATGAAGTTTAGAGCGAGTGGTTACCCCTTTTGATACTTCACCTATGACGAGGTCCTTGGGATGATGAGGATTGTATCTCCAATCCTTTGGAAGTTGTTGAGTAGGCTCCACTTCAATTGATTGAATTTCATGTCCTTGAGCCTCTTCTACTTTAGCTTCACTTCCTTCATCATCCTTTGGCTTGTCTCCCATAGTAGGTGTATCCTCCAAGGTCACTTTCTCCAAGCCTTCATCCAAAGCATCTATTTCTACAACATTCTTAGCAAACAAGTTAGATTCTTCAAACTTAACATGTATAGATTCCTCAATAGTCAAAGATGATTTATTGAAGATTCTATAAGCTTACTAGAATTAGAATAACCCACAAAAATTGCCTCATAAGCTTTAGCATCAAATTTTCCTAAATTATCTTTTGTATTTAAAACAAAACATTTGCATCCAAAAACCTTGAAATATGAAACATTTGGTTTTCTAGAAAAGTACATTTCAAAAGAAGTCTTTGAAGTATTTTTACACAAGAAAACACGATTTGATATATAGCATGATGTATTTACGGCCTCGGCCCACAAATAATGTGGTAGACCATATTCACTTAGCATTGTCCTAGCCATCTCTTGTAAAGTTCAATTTTTCCTTTCAACTACTCCATTTTGTTGTGGAGTTCTAGGACAAGAAAGTTCATGCTTAATTCCATGTTCTTCACAAAAAGTGGTAAATGGTAGGTTAATGAATTCACTTCCTGTATCACTTCTTATTCTTAAAATTGAAACATCTTTTTCTTTTTCAACTCTTTTCTTAAAAGTTTGGAAATATGAAAGTGCTTGATTTTTGTGTTCAAGAAAGAAAACCCAAGTAAATCGTGAAAAGTCATCAACCAAAACAAATGCCAATCTATTCCCACTTAGACTTTTGGTTTGTGTAGGGCCAAATAGATCCATATGAATTAGCTCCAAAGGACGTGATGTCATGATATCCTTAATTGACTTGAAAGAAGACTTAGTTTGTTTCCCAAATTGACATGCGTCACAAACTCGGTCCTTTTCAAAACTCAAACAAGGAATACCTTTCGCCATTTCCTTTGTGTTTAACTTAGAAATACGGTCAAAAGAAATATGCCCTAATCTCCTATGCCACAACCAAGAGAACATCATCGAGGGCTTTTAAACAAGTAATATTACAAGACATATTAGACATATCAATCATATAAACATTACTTTCACGAAAATCGGAAAACACACAAGTATTAGAAATTCTATCAATTACTTTACAAGCTACATTATCAAAAACGACATCAAAACCTTTATCACAAAGTTGACTAACACTCAAGAGGTTATGCTTGAGGCCATCAACTAAAACAACATTCTCAATTAAAGGGATGTGCCGATTTTTACATTACCAATACCGATGATTTTACCCTTGGCATCATCTCCGAAGGTGACGGTGCCACCTTCATGGTATCTTGATAGGGTTGCAAAGTTGTTGATGTCCCAAGTCATGTGCCTTGAGCAACCACTATCAAGATACCACAATCCTCTACGTCTTTGGGCCTTGGATGGTACCTACATCATTTAGCAAAATAGTTGACTTTGGTACCCAAATTTTCTTGGGTCCTTGAAAGTTAGTGTTGCGAACCCAAACATTATGATAAGATGCACTTAGTCTATTATAGCAAAAATTAGCTAAGTGCCCTTTACGGCCACAATAAGAACATGAATACACTTTACTATACATGAATGCATGATGTGAGCGTGAAGTGTGAGCATGTTTTGGGGGTTTGCCATGATGTATAGGTTGTGTGGTATGAACATGAGCATAAGCATGATAAGCATTTTTCTTTGGGGCTTGTTTCTTAGGAAACATAACCTCAATCTTCTTCTTATTAAACTCACAATTTTTAAATAATTCCTAATGAGTCTATTCTTTCTTTAAGCATGGTAATTGTTTTCCTTTATGTTTGCAAAAGGGGAAAACTTACAAAAAAAAGAGTTTGAGGAGCTAAATTACAAGTATTCTTAAAAAAAGATTACAAGTAGATCTCCTCAGAGATTCTGGGAAAATGTGCCGATAGGAGTCTGGTCAGCGCGCGACCACTTTGTCCCTTTGACGATGCGAGCGATAAGATTCCCTTCTCGCCTGGTTCCGGGAATCAGAGAACAGAGGATTGGTAGAACCCTCTTGCTACTTCTCAAAACCGCCTTCTGTGAGGAATTCCTTCTCGCCTGGTTCCGGAGATTCCTTGAGGAAAAGAGGTTGCTAGGGTATTGCCACCCTGAAAGGAGAAGTATTTCTCTTGAAAGGTCTCTGAATTAGAGAACGCACGGTGCGTTATGAAGAAGTCCGATTCTCCTGATCAGCAGAGGATTGATTTGGGAGCAGAAGCCCACTTTGATTGATCGCCGATCTCTGGAAGCCTCCTCCCCTTGTGCCCCTGGCGGGCTATTTATAGGGAGAGCAAGGGTATAGTCGTCCCCTTAAAGATATGGAAACAGATTGAACCGAATCTGTTTGAATCTGGGAAGTAGCCTTGCTGCGAGGCTAGGATAGCTTCTGCGGAGCTAGAAAATGGAAAGTCGGTTGATCTTTCCGATTTGTTTTGATCCTTTCCATATCGTTGGAGGATTTTCTCTGATCCTCTTACTCGTTTCAAGAGAGTCAAGAGATTGCGACAATCACCTGCCATATTTGAATCCTAATTGGATTTGATCATATTGGATCCGATCTCATCAGGAGATTTGATTGGTCAAAGGTTGACAACGGAGCTGCCCGCTTTGAAGCTCATAGCGGAGCTAGAGGCAACTCTTGGCGAGGTCCGAAAAGAGGCTTTTCGGCGAAGCTATCAGTTAGCTTCCTGGCGATGCTCTGGATGATGCTAGCCTCTCAAACGAGGCTATCTTCTTGGGCTAATGTAATGCTAAATGCTAGCATCTTAGACCTGCTGAGGTCTGTTTAGAAACAATCCGGGTTCACTGTTCTGCTTGCTGGATCAGTGGAGTCCGAGCTGCTTCCTTGTCCCTTGGAGGTGGGTGGAAACTGGTCTTCAGCTTGTCTGTCCCTTGTCTTTTGTGAATGTCAACAAGTTTAGACATCGTTCGGACCAATGAGAATCTTGTCTTTTTTAAGTGTCAACAAGACCCCCTTCAAAGTTTTCGAGAGTCTACAATAGCTCAGACTCCGAAACACTTTGAACTGCTGTGATACTATGTGGAGTATGAACGTCGCCATGATGGTTGAGTTTAGCTTCGCCTTCAATCCTGCTTTGGGATGAATTCGCCGAAGAATTGCACTGGTCCGCGAGTAGCTTCGCGTCGGGGTAGCTCCGCATCTGGGCTTCCAAGAAATAAGTTCGCTTTGGAACTCCTGTTGCCTTTTCAAAGCCAACTGCCGTGGGGCGGTTACGAGGAGGATCATTCCTTCTTTCGCGCCAATCGAGGGAGATGTTCTCCGATTTGCACGTTTCCAAGGGAGGATACTCCCTTTCTTCAAGGCGCCATAAGTGCCTTTTATGAGGGAGACGTTTTCTTCCTTTGCACGGTTCCAAGGGGAAACCGTCCCTTCCATCAAGGCGCAATAAATGCCTTGAATGCGCTCGTGCTTCCACGCTTGGGTGAGAGTGCTCAGGCCATGGGGCCTATAAATAGGACACTTGAGGTCCTCTGAAGAGATATGTTTTGCCTTCCTTCTCTTCTCTTGGTTGTGAGAGATACTCAGATCTCTGAATTAGTGGGAAAGCCCACTCTGGTTGTCTAACTGGCCAAGGACCAGTAAGTCTTGATCGTTCAACGACTTCACCGATTTTAGGGGATTCATCTCCCTTTGACAGCTGCTTCAGGGATTAGCTTCCCTTGATCTTCATCTTGCACTTGGCTGATCTGCAGAGAAGAATTTTGGCATAGCTTCCCAGTGAAGCTATCATTCTGACTTGATCATAGAAAGATCATTGCAAGTTGAGTCCGCTACACAGGCAGAACTTAGGACTTGGTCTCTTCAAAGATTGAGCCAGTCTTGCCATATTGGTGAATGTTGAGACTGTGTCTGACTTTGCCATATAGGTGAGGCTAAGACTTGGCGTTTGCTAAGCTAGTCCATTAGTTGCTGTGCAGGCGGAGCTTGTCCTCTGCTGAAGTCGGATTGCTTTGTCGCCCAAGAATCTGACTTAATATCTTTGCGGCTTTTTCTGTGCTTGACTGTTAACTTGCTCCAATTTGCCTTGCAGTGAGCTATGTTTGTCAGTCTGGTAACTTGATAGAAGAAACCATGAAATTGCCTTATGCTTCCCCGGTTGAAGCTTTACTTTTAAGCAGGAGGAACAATTCGGGGCAGCGGATGCGCGTCCCAGGGGCTGTTGGCAGCCTCTTATCCGAGATGATTCATTCTGAGGTGAGGCTGGCTGTCGCCTTTATCGGAGAGGATCCGCTTCAAGATAATGGGCGTCGCCTGTGGGATCGCCAGCATCATTGCCGACTTTCAACTTTGGTGGCCTTTGGGGGCGGTCCACTTCAGGAAAGCGGATATCGCGCCTGTTAGATTACTGGTACCACTGCCAATTCTCATTATACGTGATCTATCGTGTTGGCGGCGATAGGTTTTTATTGCCAGGTTTCAACAAAAATGGCCTAGCAAGATCTGCCATTTTTGTGGAGAAAAATGACCATGTCCTTGCGGCACCACTGATTATGGTCTTATGCAGGAGGAAGGCCCTTCCTGTCCCGTTGGTCTGGCCTGAGAGCAGATAAAACCACTTGTATGCCTTTTATGCAAATGACCTTGTTAGGCAACTTGGTGTGTTATATAAAACACAACTTTGATGTAATATCAAATGTACCCTTTCTATCAATGAAAGTTCATCTCTTGTTCATTTGATTTTTGCTTGCTTTCATTGGGAGTTCGGCCATTGCTGGGCTGGACTGTGTGCGGAGCTAAGGACATAGTCTTTCCTTCGAATGATCTTCGCGAGACTGGTGTATACCGCGAGCAGAACGCTTTTTAGAGGGCTAAGGTAGGCCTCTCGGCGAAGCCCTTGAAGGACTGTGCGAAGTCCGCACTTTTGCACTAGTGCGAAGTTTAACTCTTAGTAGAGTTGAACCGGCGCTTCTCGGGAAGGCGCTTCGGGCGCTGTTTCGAATTAATTCGAAGCGGCGGCATGGGCCCTTTTTCGAGGCCTCGTTTTAGGCGCTGATTGGCCTATAAAAGCCCGATCGGGCTGAACATGGAAAAGATCTCCTTTTTTCAGTGAAATTTCTGTCTTTTCCTCTCCTTCTTCCTCCTTTACTTCAGAGTACTTCGAGAACTTTTGCAGTTCTTAATGGCGCCCAAAAGACGAGCGGGTAAGGAAGCAGCGACTTCTGCGGCGGAGGGCCTTCCTCCTCCGGTCATCGAGCGACCAGTCACCGGTAAGGAATTTTCCTGTCTGATTGGAGACCGAGGTCTCTTTTCCTTTGGAGCCAGTCATTTGGCTATTTAGGACGATCGAATGGCATCTATCCTCATTAGGGAACTCGTTTCCCTGAACTTCCCTATTTTCCTTGCACCAGGAAAATAAGAACTGAACAGTTCTTCTTTTAGGCTTCCGTAGGAAGCCATTGCTTGGGCAGTCTCCATCCTGTTGAGGAACAGGATATGGGTCTGTTCCTTCAGTCGTGGCCACGAAGGACGACTGTCGACCATGATGTCCTTTTGATGACGTCAGCCCTTAGGGCTATGCCACTTCCTGCTTTAAGCGAAGTTGGCGCTTTGGATATTTTCTGCAAAGATGCAGTCTTATCCATGAAGTGAAGCTTTTTCAAAGCTATCGCCTTGCAGGCCCTGCTTGCTGGGCGAGGCTATGCCTTAGTGAATTTTTATGCTTTCGCATCCACTTGATTGGTGAACTAATCATAGCTCATTTCTATTTTTGCAGTACATTACGCCTTCGGCCTCCAGAACAGTCTGTTCGGTCTAGCCAGTCGAGCAGGCTGAAACATCAGCCTGCAGTTCTATGGGCAGGCTTCATTGTTCAGCGAGCCGAGCTCCCTTGTACGGGATACGCTCATCTAGGACGGTCGTCCGCAGGCTATGCGGAGCATCTTGACTACGGCTCCGCTTGAAGATATCGACCGTCAGGCTTACAGAAAGCCTGACTTCATGTTCGGAGATGCTGCACCTGATCCCGATCGCCAGCTGCAGGCCGGTGAGGGCTAGTGGATCTTCCAGTTGGACGGCGAGAGATTCTATCTCCCGTCCACTAAGCGGCATTTTGCTTTGTCTTCTTTCGCGAGCGTGACTCAGGCTCGGAAGATGGCGTGGGGCGTGAGCCTAACTAAATGCCGAGTCTGTAAGTGTCGGGAGGTTGACATTCCAGTCCAGCTATTCGAGGGCGGGCCATCCTCGTAGCATAATGGGGTTATACCCTGGGAAGGTATCGCGGGACCTTCCAGTAGGAGAGAACCCAGCTGCGGCGCCGACCTTTGGCGCTCAGTTCTGCGAAGTTGACGGGAACTACCCTGCCACCGATTTCAGGACTCCCGGTTGGGTCCACCCTCCTAGGTCGTGGTGGGCGGAGTTGACCAACTATATCCTCACTCATTTTGAGGGGGACTTAGAGAGGTTAAACCTCCATGAGGCCGTCAGGGCGACCTGCTACGGCATTGAGATGAAGGTGGCGTGCTTCTACGCCATCCTTGAGTTGTACTGCCCGGCCTCGGGGACTTTCTTCACCCCGGTTGGTGAGTTGGGCATGGCCCTGCACGAGATGCGGGAGATCTCTGCTTTGCCCTTCGGGTCTCTTCCGTACGAAGAGTACTTTCCCTGTGAGGCGGAGTTGGCACTCCTGGAGAAGCAAGAGCCTGCTTTACTTGAGACATATCGGGAATTGATGTGCCACTTGCACATTTGTTGCAGCATCCACACTGGTGGCAAGGGTAGCTCGAAGAGCTTGAAGAGCTGGGGGAACTACTTGTTCCCGGATATGACTAGTGCGCCTGAGGCAGCTCATTACGGAGTTGCTGAAGAAGACATCTTGGCAAGGATGGAGGTGCATGCTGAAAAGGACATCGTCGTGGCAGAAGATGATGGTTCTTTCGGGAAGGGTGATGTTCTTCAGAGCTTTCACCATCAGGCCCGTCGGCCTATGTCTCGCAAGGCGTTGCTGGCCGGCTTCTTAACCATCTGGTTAAAGAAGTGTGTCGTGCCTTCTTCTTCGGGTGACATCGTCCACCCGAATGTGCTGCTGCCTGCTGTCCGCTTGGTCCATGGCCACCGTCTGGGTCTTCTCCCGGCCATGGTGTGTTGTATTCAGAGGGGCCTTCGTGCACTGACGGAGGCTTTCTGCATGCCAATGGCGTCAAGGCGAGGGAAGGGTGACGTCCTGCCTTGTGACGGACCCAATCCTAGGGTAGGTTTACTATACACCTACTTGATGGCGTGGTTCGCCTTGCACTGCCCCAGTTTGATTGGAGCTGGGGAAGACCCTCCGCAGGGTGTTCAAACGGCACTTCTCCGTCGCTTTGAAGGCCGTTCGTGGCAGAAAACTTATGTGGCCGAGGCCCGTAAGTTAGTGCGTCGTTATGACGCTTATAGCCTGTTCCGTTGTTTTCCTCGCCTGCGGGGTGCAGGATACAACGAGGAATTCCATGATGTGGAGTCAGGTCGGTCTCCCATGAGTCGGGGTGTTTTCGAGTGGTTGGTCTGTATCCGGCCCTCGCATTTGCTGTACAGGAGTGGGGATACCTGCTACCTGGAGCCCTACGTCCCGAGCCGGTTTGCCCGCCAATTTGGGTATGACCAATTGTATGTGGGCAACCCCAATCCGGACCTGGCTTTCATAGGGAGCCTCATTGATGGGGCTCGTGCTTGGCGGTTCTTCACCGCGGATGGCACTGGAGCGTGGCTACGCACGCCGCTGAGGGATCCCGGCCTTTGGACGACCCTGTGTTTCTGCTAATGGTATGCAGCTTCGAACTCCACACCTGCTGGGTTTAATGCCAACCGTTCGGGTGTGAAGTTAATTTCTCATCGGATGAGGCAGAAGGCTTCTGATAAGAAGGAGGGCAAACGAGTCCGTGTTCCTGGCATAGAGGATTTCATCGCTGCAGATGACAGCGAGGCTTCTAATGCGGGGAGCCCTCGCTTTGAGGCAGAGACGAGGGCTGATACCCATGAAGCCGAAACTCGTGAAGCCGGTTCTGGTGTGGTGGGGACAGCTCCCCCACGACATGTGGAAGAAGTAGAAGAAGAGGATTCTGATGTCCACTTCAAGAGGAAACGTGGGAGTGGATCCCGTAGGAAGTCATTGGCGAAGAAGCCCCGTCGCCATGCTCCTACAATTGTGGTAGAGGGCGAACCCTCTACTGCGCTTCCTTCTGCTGCTCCATTAGTGGCTGAGCCGTCGGTTGCTGAACCGACTACTGGTAAGATTGGCCCCATCTCATATGCCTTCAGCGCACTTTAAATAACTCATCATTTGCTTTTTGTTGCAGGAGCTGAGGCCGTTGGAGAGCAAGGGGAACACTACGATCCCCTGTTCACCTATAGGGCTGCAGCCAGCTCTTCCGCTCACTCGCAAGAGTCTGGGAGTGGCGCAGCTGATGTCGGTCCTTCGGGTGTTGGGACCTCCAAAGGAAGTCCTGTGGAATCAAGCTCTGTTGAGTGGTCTGCAGGGGACTCGGCGGGCGAGAGCGGGCCGGCCATTTACGTCGAGTCTGGTAAGAACTTTCCGATGGGACCCTTGGTTCCGATGTAGCTGACGAGGTGACATCGGCCTTCGGTAAAATGACAACCTCTTGATCTCCTCTCGTTCACTACATCTGCTTTTTGACCATGGTTTTGTTGCAGGTATTCGTCCCCAAGGTGCATCAGCTTCGAAGGAAGCGGAGGGTCCTCCTAAGAGGTTAGAGGGCGAGTCGAGTGCTTCGACCGCGGCGGATGCTGCTGTGTTGGACGCGCTGTATGGCGACCTCCCCTCTTATCAGCCCATGACAACTGAGAGGTCGGGGGTTGTGGAGACGACAGTCCCACAGATGCCTTTACTCCCGAGTGAGATGCCGGCGAGTATGGAGTTGAGGGTGATCACCAGCCCTGCCTCCCCAACTCAGGTGGTTGAGCCTGTTGCTCCAGAGGTGATTGCCAGTCCTACCTCCGCGGTGGCTGACGTGCTGGTGTCGCTGAGGACTCCACCGAGGTCACCTTTGGCTTGCCCTGCTGCTGTTGATGTTCCCGCTTCTTCTTCTGTGGCGGTGTCGACTGGGATGGTAGATTGCTCCGAGGTTGTCTCAAGGGTTGATGAAGCTGAGAATGACTTCATCGGTAATCTGGTCGACAGCTTCTATAACAGTTTGGAGCAGACTATCAGTCTAGTCTTGAAGGGCTCGCCTGTGCCATTCTCGAAGCTGAAGATGGTCCTCTCCCGTGGCATTGAGTGTATCCGGGACTTTGAGGGGTATCACCAGGCTTCTGCTCTGGAACTCCTGGTGGAAAACCTTGAGAAGGACGTAGAGGAGTGGCGCCATCTCCATCGTTCCGACCCGGCGTCTTTAGCTGATGAGCGGCTCACACATCTTGTCGCGCAAAGGCGCGAAGCTCGGCTTGCTGCTCAGGAGGCCGCTGAGGCTATCTCCTCTGACTTGAAGTCCTTGGAGACAGAGCAAGTAGAGGTTGGGAGTGCAATTGACGCTTCCACCAGTGCTCTTCTTGATGCCGAAGATAAGATTAGGATGGCCGAGGAGATGATCAGGAAAGCAAATCTCCTCTTATCCAAGGCTACACCGGTGCGTCTTGAAGAGACTGCGCGGCTTGAGCAGCTTAGGGCTCAAAGCGAGGAATTAGCACGGCGGGAATCGTCACAGAGGGCGACTTTGGCGGAGGTTGAAGCTCGTCTGGCTCAAGCGGTGAATTTCAATGAGGCTGAGCTGAGATCACAGGCGCTGGCCCAGGCTGCTGATGACAGTAGGACGAGGCTAGCTTCGCTCGGAGATCGGATCTGATCTTATCATGTACGCCTATAGACTCCTCCATGTATCCATCCTTTTGGAATTTAATAAAATTTCTTTCTTTTGTCGTCTTTGTTTGTTTGGATAATGAGGTATGGCTGTCTGTTGGTTCAGAGGTCGCAATGACATAACCGAATGGGACGTCGCCAGTCTCGAGGTCAGCCCTTTGCGGGGCTAGAGTGAAGATACTTGCCTTTTGTAAATGTCAGCAAGTATGAGGCCTGTCTTTTGTAAATGTCAACAGGGCTCGAGATTGAGACTTAGCTGTCTGTTGGTTCAGAGGTCGCAATGACATAACCAATTGAGACGCCACTAAGCTCAATGGTAGATGAACTTGGCTATCTGCCAGTTCAGATGTCGCAATGACATAACTGGTTGAGAAGCCACCAAGCTCAAAATAGGTGATACTTGTCTTTTGTAGATGTCAACAAGTATCGAGACCTGTCTTTTGTAAATGTCAACAGGACTCAAGATTGAGACTTAGCTGTCTGTTGGTTCAGAGGTCGCAATGACATAACCAATTGAGATGCCACTAAGCTCAATGGTAGATGAACTTGGCTATCTGCCAGTTCAGAGGTCGCAATGACATAACTGGTTGAGAAGCCACCAAGCTCAAAATAGGTGATACTTGTCTTTTGTAAATGTCAACAAGTATCAAGACCTGTCTTTTGTAAATGTCAACAGGACTCAAGATTGAGACTTAGCTGTCTGCTGGTTCAGAGGTCGCAATGACATAACCAATTGAGACGCCGCTAAGCTCAATGGTAGATGAAACTTGGCTATCTGCCAGTTCAGAGGTCGCAATGACATAACTGGTTGAGAAGCCACCAAGTTCAAAAGTCGGGTTGGATTTGAAAAGGTCTCGTCTTCTCGGGGAGAAACGAGGAAATCACTGTCATAGGTTTAATGTTAACGTAACAGCGGAATATGTGTAGTCCTACCATTCTATGGATGAGAATTGGTAGGTGATTTTGGAGGTCTCGTTCTCACGAGGAGAAATGAGGGGACTGCTGTCATAGGTTTAATGTTAACGTAACAGCGGAATATGTGGTCTTACCATTCTATGGATGAGAATTGGTAAGTGATTCTGGAGAGGGAATCAAGTGGGAACAGGCCCCTTAGGATTTTTAGCAAACCCTCAGCTGTCAACGGGTTTGATATGCCTTTACCAACTACCGTTTGAGTTGGGCTAGCCATGCTATTCCCCTCAGCATGATGAGTTGTCGAGGACTCATGTTGGGCTTAAAGGCCAACATTTTCCTCTATCCTTAATCGTTAAGGATGTCGGATTATCAGGTTGATGTCTGCACAACCTCGATTGTCTTTTAGGATAACTGGTGCACGGCCAGGTCCTAGTTGGTTTTCGGCTGTATGACCTCACTTGGAGGAAGAGAAAGGCTCTCTTTGTGCGTGCTTCGGACACGGAGATCTCGATCAGAGGTGTAATGTTAACTTGATCGAAAGAAGGATCCTCGATTAAGGATAATACTTCTTTAAGAATTTGCCATTGATCGGCATCATGAGTAGGTCGCCCTCTGCAGTCATAAGGCGGTATGGCCCGTTTGAATAGACCGTTTCTATCACAAACGGTCCTTCCCATTTAGGCTGAAATTTGCCTTTGGTCTTGTGCGTCATAATCATCGGTCGTCTGACGGCTAAGACCAGGTCTCCTTTCTGGAAGACTCTCTGCTTGACCTTCTTATTGAAGGCTTTTGACATCCGAGCCTGATATAGCTCGATGTGTTGCTGAGCTTGGAGCCGCTTCTCGTCTAGGGCTTCGAGCTCTTGAAGACGCAGGCGATCATTGTCTTCTGATGTCATCTTAGTAGTCAAGGCTACCCGCAATGATGGCACCTGGATTTCCAATGGGATGACCGCTTCACACCCATATACCAGGGAGAAAGGCGTATTGCCTGTCGGTGTCCGAACCGTAGTCCGGTAAGCCCAGAGACATTCACCCAGCTTTTCGTCCCAATCTCGCTTATTCGAGGAGATGAACTTCTTGAGCAGCTTGATGATCGTCTTGTTGAATGCTTCTGCTAAGCCATTGGTGGCAGGATTGTAGGCGGTTGAAGCCACATTCTGAATTCGGTATTTATCGCAGAACCGATAGAATCCTTGGCTTATGAATTGAGGACCATTGTCGTGGATGATTCGCCTGGGGACACCAAATCGATGGATGACATGGTGTTTGATGAAGCTAACCAGATTGGAGGTTTTGACTTCGGCCAACGGTATGGCCTCTGCCCATTTTGAGAAGTAATCGGTTATTGCCAGGATAAACCGGTGACCTCTTGCCGAAGAGGGACTGATTGGCCCTACGACATCGATTCCCCATGCTTCAAATGGCCATGAAGCAACAGTAGGGTGGAGCTACTCCGAAGGTTGGTGTATGAAGTCTGCATGGACCTGGCACGCCTTACACCTTCGTGCATATTGGGTGGCATCGGCCATCATGGTCGGCCAGTAGTACCCAAGTCTGTGCAGCCTGTCTTTAAGCTTTGGACCCGGCTGGTGAGCTCCGCAAATGCCATCATGTGCTTCTTTAAGCACTTCCTGTGCCTCTGAATGGGAAAGGCAACGGAGGAGGACACCATCATATGAGCGACGGTAGAGTGTCTTCAAAGTGGGATCATAGTAGAAACGGAGCGACCTTCGTCTGATGGACGCCGCTTCTTTGGGATCGTCTGGAAGCAGACCGTGTAGAGCGTAGTCAATGAGAGGGAAGCGCCAATCCCTCGGCTCAGGATCCACGGAGATATTATGGACCTCTTGGATCCTTAGCATATGCTTGGAGCATACGAGATGCCGGGTTGCGACTGTGAGGTGATACTCGGTGTCGGCCGGTAAGGCTAGCGTCGTCGCTAATGCAGCGAGGGCATCCGCCTTGGTATTTTGAGATCGGGACACATGCCCGATGTAGAAGCCTTCAAATAAGCTAGCCAATTTGATGACTGTATGATAGTAAGGCACCAAGTCCTCATGGCGGACTTCATATTCGCCTTTGACTTGACTGATGACCAGCTTTGAATCGCCGTAAGCTTCGAGGTAGCGTACCCCCATTCCATGGGCAAGCTGGAGACCGATGAGCAGAGCATTGTATTCTGCTACATTGTTGGAGCATGATTCTGTCAAAGAAAATGCTCTGGGAAGGATATGATCCTGTGGGGAGATGAACACAACCCCCACTTCGGCAATAATCTTTCCTTTGGAGCCCTTCCGCGATGCTCCGTCGAAGAACATCTGCCACACTTCCTCTGCTGAGGTTGCATTAGACTCGAAGACTTCATCAGGGATGTCTTCGTGAAGTTTTGAATGCTCCGGAACTGGATGAGCAGCCAAGAATTCCACAAGGGCTTGGCCTTTGACCGCCTTCTGAGGAATAAAGGTCATGTTGTATTGAGACAGCAGAAGTGCCCATTTAGCCAATCTTGAATTTAGTGACCCTGGCTTCGTCATAAGAAGACGTAAAGGATTCACCCTGGAGATGACATGTATGGTTTGGCTAACCAAATAATGCCGTGTCTTCTGAACGGCAAAGACGAGAGCTAAACACTCTTTCTTAACAGGATTGTAGCGAGATTCCGCTCCTATGAGAGTCCTGCTCAGATAATAAATGGCCTGCTCGTGGCCATTATCGTCCTTCTGAGCGAGGAGGGCGCCGAGGGAATAGTCCAGAGCTTTTACATAAAGCAAGAATGGTTTCCCTGATGTAGGGGCCACTAAGACCGGAGGGTTTGTGAGATACCTCTTGATGTCTTCATA
The DNA here is from genome assembly GCA_038442645.1 of Agave tequilana. Lineage (NCBI taxonomy): Eukaryota > Viridiplantae > Streptophyta > Magnoliopsida > Asparagales > Asparagaceae > Agave > Agave tequilana. The sequence continues at coordinate 230,973 of JAVJIF010003864.1, forward strand.
AGCTTCTTGACAAGCTTGGTCCCATATGAAGGCAGTACCCTTTTTCATGAGCCGGGTGAACGGCTGACAGCGGCCTGAGAGATTTGCAATGAATCTTCTGATGTAGGCCAACCTACCTTGCAAGCCTCTGAGCTCTTTGAGGTTCCTCGGTGGATGCATGTCCTGGATGGCTTTGACTTTGTCTGGGTCCAGATGGATCCCTTTTGATGTGACAATGAACCCAAGGAATTTGCCGCTGGATACTCCTAAGAAGGATTTTGTCGGGTTCATTTTCAGCTGATGAGCCCGCATTATGTTGAACATCGTTCTTAGGTCGCGAAGATGTTCGTCTTTGTTGCGACTTTGACAGCAATGTCGTCAACATAGCACTCTACTGTCTTCCGGAGGTGATCGCGGAAGATCGTGCTCATTGCGCGCTGATAGGTTGCTCCGGCGTTCTTCAGTCCGAAGGACATCACAGTGTAGCAGTATACCCCCAATGGCGTTCGAAAAGAAGTATGCTTCTCGTCATCAGGATACATCTTGATCTGGTTGTACCCTGAGAAGCCGTCCATAAAAGACATCCTCTCGAACCCGCATGTGTTGTCAATCATGACATCAGTGATGGGCAGCGGAAATTCATCCTTGGGACAGGCCGTATTGAGATCACGGTAGTCGATGCAGATCCGTATTTTGCCATTCTTCTTGAGGACGGGGACTATATTAGCCACCCAATCTGGATGTTACTCCTCCCGAATGAAGCCACATGCAATGAGCTTGTGAACTTCGGCCTCAATAGCTTCCATAATGTTCGGGCGAAACCGACGCTGTTGCTGCTTGACTGGCTTGACGTCAGGCTTGATGTTTAGACGGTGCATAGCGACCTGTGGATCGAGTCCGGGCATGTCTTCATAGCTCCACGCGAAGACGTCTATATACTCTTTTACGAGCATTATCAATTCCTCCTTTTCTATAAGTGATAGGCTTTCACTTATAAAGATGGGTTTGGGATGATCTTGACTTCCCAGATTGACCTGCGTCACCTTGTCTTCAGTAGGCGGCTCACGCAGTTCGAACCGTTTTTCCCATTGGAGACTTAATTGCTGGGCCCAAGGTTCCTCATCAGCAACCTCTGCGAGTTCCAACTGACTGCTTGAAGTCATGAGGCTTTCGAATATCCCTCCTATGCTGACATCAGAGTCCCATTCGGAGGATGAGGCCGACTGTGATGGGATCGATCCATCGCCTTTGACCTGAACTGTTGTTGATGATGTGGGTGTGACATACCCTAACCCCCTGCGTGTACTATCATAGTAATTTGCAGGCTTCCCTTTCGGGACAAAATTACGCATTAGACTGCGCCTCCCTTTTCCAAAGTTTAGGCCACCTCCCTGCTTCAGGTTGTAACCCATCTTCTTCATAATATGGCGCGCTGATGGCGCGTAATGAAAGAACTGTGGAGCATCCGACTCTGAGCTTGAGTCTGTAGTTGAGAATCTCCCTGGCCGGGCTCTGCCGAAGATTATCGGCGACTGACCTTGTTTGGAAGGAGGGACCACCAGCGTAGCCCCTTCTATGACCTCCATAGATGTACTGGCCGCATTTGGCTTATGTACGGGCATGTGCAGAGAGCCATCCATAATGGATTTGATCGACCGCATACTCACAGGATAATCAAAAGAAATATTGTCATTAATTACCCATTCACCTTCTTCCTCAGAAGGAGCATTACATTGAGGGTCATTGAGGAAACATGCTGTAATTGGTTCGCCAATCAAAATGGCTGGCATGCCTGTTTCGGATTCTGAATCCGCCTCATTGCCACTTTCATCATCATCTGGCAATGGCTCTGCAGGCGTTCCGTCGGCCTCTTGATACAGGAGGGCATCGGTAAAGTAGTTTTCCACCCCCTTGAAGGGTTGCTTTTCAGCGAAGACAGTTCGTACTGTCACATCATCCTCCACATATTTGAAGCACTGGTGGAGGGTAGAAGGGACGATCCAGTTGGCATGGATCCATGGCCGTCCTAGCAGCAAGTTATATGATGTGTCAGCATCAATGACATAGCACGTCACTTCTGACTTCAAGCTTCCGATTCTGCAGCGGAGCCGAATCTTTCCAAGCGGATGGCTGCTCCCGGCGTTAAAAACTGTATATTGTAGTGGTGGTTGCAGACAACCTGTACAGTGGTATGCCGAGGAAGTAGAGGAGCCTTTTGGGGATGATGCTGAGTGCAGACCCCGGATCGACTTGTACTCTTTCAATGCATGTTGAACCGATATATCCGGTATAGTACAGAGGTCGATCATGCTTGTTGTCTTTGAGAAGCATATCTTCTGCCGTGAAGGTAATAGCAGGCATCTTTGACAGTACATGATGGCATTCTGGGCAAGAAGACTGGGCGTCATGATTAGAGACCTCTGGTATGCATGTCAGAAGAGTCTCTGAGTTGGCCAAAGCATCTCTGAGCGCTTCTCGTGTCTCTTTGGAGAGACGCAGGAGCTCGTGTATTGTGATACGAGCCGGGATATTGGCTAAGTGGGCCAATATATCAAAGCGGAAGGGCGTGTCTAGCCCTTGGCTTGGCGGTTTCTTCAACATATGGTCGAACTGCACCTCCTTAGGCTTTTCTCTCCCTTTGGTCGGGACTGGAGTGGATGTCGGCATTGGTACTGACGTCGTTTGCTGTTGTATCTCGTCAGTAGACTTGTCATACTGCCTTAAGTATGATTTTCCAGACCGGGTGCCCGTCTGTTGAGGCGCATCTGCCTGCGCTGTGCAAGCACGCTTTTCTCCTTCTGAGTCACTGAGGGAAGCCGAAGTAAGGTTGTCATCATCTGGCAGGACAGAGATGACATTGCAGGGCTTGCCCTTTTTGCTGGAGTCCTTCGACGTCCGCTGTACGTCTTGGACGAGGTCAGGGTGTATCCACATAACTTCCCCTGTCTCCAATGTCAAGGGAACGAGACCCTTGTCATTTTTAGCTATGGCTGAAGAATGTTTGATTTCCAACCGCGATGTGGGGGCTGGATAGGTCCCGTCAGGAACCATGACCTTTTGGGCTGTGCCGAATTCAAGGGCCACCATATTGGCAGTGACTTTCTTCTGCTCCGTCTTCAGTGTGAGGACGCCGGCGTCAATCAGGGCTTGTATCCTGTCCTTGAGGACATAACATTTGTCAGTAGGATGGTGAATCATCCTATGATAGAGGCAGTATTTGGGGTCGTTTGTGCGCCCTATCTCATCAGGACGTCGAGCATCCGGCAGCTTCAGCTTGTTCCCTTTGTGGAGCAGGTGGAATATCGTGACCAACTGATCATCTCTGAAGGAGTACTGTTTTGGAGGGAACTTGGGCTCCTGATTGTTGAAGCCGCTCTTCTTGGCCTTCGTCTGCACGTCTCTGGATAACTCTACGGACATAATCTCTTTCCCCTTAGCTTGGGAAGACTGAGGCGGGTCGCCGCGTCCTTTGCTGTTCGTACCCCATTTGCCTCTGGGGGCGGATGGCTCGAACTTTTTAGCCGACTTCTCAGCTATCTCAGCTTGTTCGACCAATTCCTTCCAAGTGTGGGCTTTGACAGCCCCCATGCGAACTTCTACTTGATCCAAGAAGTTGTGCCTGCATGTCTGTAAGAGCATGGGTAACGGCATCCCTGCTGGACACATCAAGGATAAGTTTCTGAACCGCTCAATGTAGTCACGGACAGATTCGCCCTTCTTCTGCACGGTGGAGAGGAGCTTGTCCATGGTCACTTCAGTGTCGTCCTCATAGAAGCGAGAGAGGAACCGAGTTTCTAGGTCAATCCAGGAATTGATAGAACCTGGAGGGAGGCTTCGGAACTAGTCGAATGCCACGCCCTTTAGAGTGCCAATAAACAGCCTAGCCATGATGGCGTCGTTGCTTATGACATTACCAGTCTGAGACCGGAAATAGTAGATGTGCTGATTGGGCGAGCTCTTACCATCATACGTATGCAACGTTGGTGGTTTGAACTTTGGCGGATATGGCACCGAATCCCATTCCAGTGGGTAAGGACGGACTACCCCCACTTTCTTCAATTCATCCTTCTGAGCCAGGGATGAAATTTGAGCTTGAAGGCCTTTAAGGACTTCGGCATCCAGGGAAGAGCCTCCCTTAGATCTCTCCGTCTTGGGCGGATCATTGCTGAGATGTCCCTCCTCGTCATGATTACTCCCGGTATCATCATTCCGGTTGCTGAGGAGCTGAGCGAGCATCTGTTGAATATTGTCCAGGGTCTCTTGCTGAGTTCTAGAGGTCTGCTCCTGAGCTTCCAAACGCCGACGAAGGTCGTCATTGGCGTTATCGGTCATATTGACTGATGCTTTGTCCGTCTGTATAGAACTGACTGTTGCTGAAGAGGCATACCCGCTGTCTTCATCTTCTCCATCAGATGATTGGGGTGATCGCCTGGGTGATGGCGGGATCAGGGCCGTCGAGAAAGAAGGTTGCTCGTAATTGTAGGGTATTGCCACCCTGGATCTGGTGTTTCGGAAAACACCTTCTTCTTGTACCGAGACCTCGCCTAGGCCTGGATTATAATCTAGATCTGGAGAACTGTAAGGGGGACCATCAGATGTCTGACTCCCCTTGCGTCGCTCTCGGCCTCTTCCGGTCATATTGACGGAGGCGGAGATTGGATCTGGTGGGGCGCCCCTTCCGCGATGCCTCGTAGGAGCATGTGCGGACAACCGATCAAACACCGATTACCGGTGCGGAGATACAGCCATGGTTGGATGTAGCCGGCAGCGGGTTGAATGGATTGTCACAAGTCGGCATCCTCTTTGACAACAGGGGAAAGTAATTCGGAGGGGCTCCGGCTTCCGCTTGCTTACCAGGAATTCTCGTAGGTCAGGCCCAACAGAGCCTGGATAACTTCGCAGAGAAGCTTTTTCGAAGTGTACATGGGACGATACTCCGTTCTTCTTATCCCTGCAAAAGGGATTAGCACTGAATAGTGCTTCAGATCTAGATTCGCCAGCAGGTGCGAACCTAGTGCTTGATAAACTAGAGAGCGGAGCACGCCGAGGTGCTTTATCCGCTATTCCGCCGCGAAGGGGATTAGCCTTAGATGACTCTTTGGCCTTAGCCTCGCGGCCTTGGATCCAATGAGTATGCTTTGGTATGGTGGCCCCGTTTGTGAAAGCGAGGCTGTCAGAAGGCTTTGCTGCCTTTGATTTGAGCGACGGTATGATCGCCGTCGGGACTTCATGATTGGCAGCATCGTTAGGGTAGATAGGCATCTTACCCTTTTCTTCGCGAGAGGCGTAGTTTCGGCGTGACTACACCGGAAACCTCGGTTGGAGACTTGTGCTTGGGCTTTCATATCCGCCTTGACGGAAGATGCTTAGGTTCACGAGGAACCTGAATAGCCACACGCGGGGCTGTGGGGTGTTGGCAAAATTCTGCCTCTGGTTTCTGATTTGAAACCTTGGTCGTGAAGACCTTCCTGTGCTTCCGTGCTCGAAGCGTCAGGTCACCCCCAGAGAGGACTTCTTCAAATCTTCCTTGGTCGATCTGGATGACCAAGTTCTCAAGAGTGCAGGGCTCGGTCTGCGGGCATGCTTCCTTGTTGCGCCAGAGCACCACAGTAGGTTTGCAGGGAACCTTTTCAGTCTCCGCAGAGACTTTCCTTGAAGATTTAGCCAGAGAAGCTCTGGCTGCACCGACTTTGTTGAATTCAGAGATAGACCCGAAGGTCTGATCGTCGCATTGCGACACTTGATTCTCAGCAGAGGAGAATACTTTCCCCAGCGGAGTCGCCATCTTGTTTTCCCTATATGTTTGCAAAAGGGGAAAACTTACAAAAAAAAGAGTTTGAGGAGCTAAATTACAAGTATTCTTAAAAAAAGATTACAAGTAGATCTCCTCAGAGATTCTGGGAAATGTGCCAATAGGAGTCTGGTCAGCGCGCGACCACTTTGTCCCTTTGACGATGCGAGCGATAAGATTCCCTTCTCGCCTGGTTCCGGGAATCAGAGAACAGAGGATTGGTAGAACCCTCTTGCTACTTCTCAAAACCGCCTTCTGTGAGGAATTCCTTCTCGCCTGGTTCCGGAGATTCCTTAAGGAAAAGAGGTTGCTAGGGTATCGCCACCCTGAAAGGAGAAGTATTTCTCTTGAAAGGTCTCTGAATTAGAGAACGCACGGTGCGTTATGAAGAAGTCCGATTCTCCTGATCAGCAGAGGATTGATTTGGGAGCAGAAGCCCACTTTGATTGATCGCCGATCTCTGGAAGCCTCCTCCCCTTGTGCCCCTGGCGGGCTATTTATAGGGAGAGCAAGGGTATAGTCGTCCCCTTGAAGATATGGAAACAGATTGAACCGAATCTGTTTGAATCTGGGAAGTAGCCTTGCTGCGAGGCTAGGATAGCTTCTGCGGAGCTAGAAAATGGGAAGTCGGTTGATCTTTCCGATTTGTTTTGATCCTTTCCATATCGTTGGAGGATTTTCTCTGATCCTCTTACTCGTTTCAAGAGAGTCAAGAGATTGCGGCAATCACCTGCCATATTTGAATCCTAATTGGATTTGATCAGATTGGATCCGATCTCATCAGGAGATTTGATTGGTCAAAGGTTGACAACGGAGCTGCCCGCTTTGAAGCTCATAGCGGAGCTAGAGGCAACTCTTGGCGAGGTCCGAAAAGAGGCTTTTCGGCGAAGCTATCAGTTAGCTTCCTGGCGATGCTCTGGATGATGCTAGCCTCTCAAACGAGGCTATCTCCTTGGGCTAATGTAATGCTAAATGCTAGCATCTTAGACCTGCTGAGGTCTATTTAGAAACAATCCGGGTTCACTGTTCTGCTTGCTGGATCAGTGGAATCCGAGCTGCTTCCTTGTCCCTTGGAGGTGGGTGGAAACTGGTCTTCAGCTTGTCTGTCCCTTGTCTTTTATAAATGTCAACAAGTTTAGACATCGTTCGGACCAATGAGAATCTTGTCTTTTTTAAGTGTCAACAGTAATCTCATTAGAATCAATTAGTGGGGACTTGCCTTTACAAGAAATCTTATATTTGTCAAAATCTTTTTGGGTGGAAACAAGAGTGGAAAGTAATTCATCTTTTTCTAGAAAGAGTGAAAACTTGATGATTAAGAGATTTATTTTCCTTTTTCATTTTTAAATACTTTTTCTTAAGAAAATCATAGTTATGTGATAATTCTACAAAAGCTTCTCCTAACTCATCCATGGAAAGTTCATCATTTGGAGAAGTGGAAGGGGTTACCTTGCTTGTGCTTTCATTGGCCATGAAGCACATGTTGGCGGTGTCGATTTCCTCCTCGGATTCGCTCTCAGAATCCCATGTAGCTTTCATTGCCTTCTTCTTGTGGGGCTTCTTGGAGGTGGAAGGCTTTACTTTATCCGGAAATTCCGCCACTATGTGTCCCGGCCTTTGACAATTGAAGCAAATAATCTTTCTTTCTTCTTTACCTCCTTGCCATCTCCTTCTTCCTTGAAATTTAGCCTTGTTGTACATCCTCCGGACGTTCTTCACAAGAAGTGAGATCTCTTCGTCATCTTCTTCTTCTTCATCGTCCTCGTCGGAGTGTGTGGATTGGCTTTTGAAGGCTATTGTCTTCTTCTTGGAAGGAGCCATTTCTTCTCTTACTTTCCTCTCCATCTCATGGGTTTTGAGGTTCCCAATGAGACCAATTAGCTCCATCTCCTCCTTGTCATTGAGTTCCTTCAAGGTGGTTGCTTTACTTCCCATGAAGGAGGAAGAGCCCGGATGATCTTTCTTACTCTTTGATCGTTGTCGATAGCATCACCTAGAGAAGAAAGTCCATTAGTGATCTTTATAAATCTTGTAACCATATCATCTATGGTTTCATTTTCTTGCATGCAAAAGTTCTCATATTGGGACCGAAGAAGGTCAATCTTAGCCCTCTTCACTTGTGAGGTCCCTTCATGTGTAACTAGCAAATGTGTCCAAATTTCATATGCGGACTTGCAATGAATAACTCTAGCATGTCATCATCATTAAGGGCTTGAAGGAGTGCATAGTGAGCCTTAGCATTGGCATCAAATTCTTTGGTCTCTATTTCGGACCAAGTGGATTCATCACCGGGGGGTGCACTAAAGGGTTTGGTCACGGCCTTTGTAACTCGACTACCTAGAGATTGCAAGAAAACGGTCATCTTAACCTTCCATATGGGAAAGTTAAGTCCATCAAACTTAGGGGGTGTCTTAATACCATCGGCCATCTTTACTAAGTGAGAATGAATGAAATGATTAGCAATATTAGGATCTTTCTAGGGTTGTTAAGCCAAGAGCCTAGTAACCAAGCTCTAATACCAATTGAAAAACACCTAGAGGGGGGGTGAATAGGTGTTATTGCTAATCTAACAATCTTTTTAAAACTAAGATGGATGAATAATGCAACGATCTCTCAAAACAAGACTAAGAGCCGAATACCCCGTGAGAGGTTCTGAACTCCTTCCTCCCAATTCCCCTTGAATGAGTTAGAGGTGCGCAATGCAACCTTGTTGTATGAGAATTGCTCGAACAAAGGATGAATAATATGCAATGATGAGATGCACACAAGATATCACAAGTATTACAAACTTGAAGTAATAGCACAAGGAAAGAAACAAGATCACAAGTAATTAAAAGCAATAGAGTGCAATAGAAATTAAAAGCAAAATAGAGAGCAAGAGCAAAAGACAATCGCAAACACAAGTATTTGTTTCGAGGTTTGAGCCACCGCTCTACTCCCCGCCTTCACCTCCGTGAAGGGTTTCCACTATCCACCGAGGACGATTACAACGGTCTACCGAAGACCCGAGCACCGAGCTCCACCAAGTACAATAACCTCTACCGAAGAGGTGTCTCCACAAGAACAAAAAGATCACAAGAATAAGAGTGATCACAATAAGATCACCAAACTCTTTTACAACACTCTTCTTTTTACAACTTCACTATAGAATGAGTAAGGGATTTTTGGCTCTATGAAGTGTAGTGAGAAAAACTCAGTTGTATAGATGATTTTTGCAAGGGAACACAACTGAAAACTAGCTCAAGAAAGAGTTGAAAATGGAGAGCTTAAACACTTTTCTTTTCTCTTTGAAAACTTTGAAAACTTGAGGATTTTTCTTGGTATTTTGTAAGAGAGTCTTCTCCTCTATTTATAGGGAGAGAAATAGGTTTAAAATATTTTATTTAGTCCTTATTTGCTCTGAAAAAGAACTGAAAAAGCCTGAAAAAGTCTGCCAAAAAGCAATCTGGAAAACAGATTTCAGAATTACACAAAAGAGGAAAGAGCCGTTGGCATTTGCAGGCTTGGCGGTCGACCGGGCCGGTCGACCGCCAGCTCAGCTGGCAAAGAGCCGTTGGCTCAGGTCTTCTGGCGGTCGACCGGCCCGGTCGACCCAGAAAACCCGAGAGCAACTGCTCACAGTCGGTCGACCGGGGCGGTCGACCGACAGACGTGCACAAATGTGCACGTCCTGGCACTGGCGCCGGTCGACCGGGCCGGTCGGCCGGTCAGCCTGAAACAGGAAAAACAGTATATTTTCTTGACTAGAAAAATTTGTAAAATAGTTTTGGGTTTGAACAAACTTAAGTAACATGCTAGTAGGAGTATATAAACATGATCTAAACAAGATATTTATTTTGTAAAACTTAGGGTCATGTAAATATCTACTAAGGCATGAAACCAAATTTAAAACATGAAAACTTAAATACAAGACTCACATTTTAACAAAACCAAATTGTGTATGTGTATCCTAGAGCCAATATCCAACACTCAAACTTTAACATTCTATTCTTACATTTGTTCTAGGTACTACAAGTGCTTCAAGAGGGCTTTTCATCATAAGGTCTTCAACACTTGATCCTTGAGCCCAATTTGAGTTGCCTTGAGTCCAAAACATTTGCTAATAGGGAATAAACCTTCTAGATGAGTTAGATCCCTGAAACACACTTAACCAGTAAACAATATTAGTACAAATAACTAATATGTTTTGTAATCATCAAAACACACTAAACAAGGGTGATTGTAACCTTGGGCCAACAGATAACCCTGCCTTAGTTAGGAATGAGGAGGTGAAGTATTACACTCTCACCGCCCAAGTCTTGGCTAAGATCGTTTTCTATAACCTCCTGCCAAAATCAGGAGAGTATAGTCACGTTAGGGGTTCTGCTCCTCTTCTGATCTATTACCTTCTGAAAGGCGTTAGAATAAATGTTCCTAAACTCATCATCAATTACATGACGTCCGATCACCTTCTGATCCCAAATCGGCACTTGCCCTTTGGGATGCTTATTACACGTCTTCTAAAGCAACTCAGATTTGATCTTTCTACTGAACGGTCCATCGAACCGTCAGTTGACATCAACAACACTCTCCTTAAGAGGATGCGTGTAGGATGCGTGCTCCTGCTCCTCAGCACCAGCCTATCATTCTTGCTGTTGTTCCTGGATCTTCTTCTGATTCTTCTGCTCCTTTTGATCCCTATCGAGCTCTCTCCACTCAGCTTCAGGAGCATAGCCAGCAGATGTCCGCTCAGATAGCCGCTCACTTTCAGCGGCTAGAGCAGCGAGTGGACAATAATCTCAACCACATTTGTGATTCCATTTGCTATATGCAGACCTGCGTCCATAACATCTACAACAGGAACACTTGGCCGGCTCCTCTTTCACGTGGTCGCTCACAGCCACTTCCACCCACGGGTCCTCCTTTTGACGCATGGGTTCCTCTTCCTGCTGTTCTTGAGGCACCAACTTCTCCTGAAGACCCTGATTTCCAGAAGGGTTGACCCCTTTTGTTGATGACAAAAAGGGGAAGAGTTATTTGATGGAGTTATTGTGGGAGTTAGCTTTTATGCTTTTATGTTGTATTTTCTGTATTTGGAGTTGGATTTATATTTTGTGTTTTATAGACATTTGCTCTGTGTGTTTATGTTATTTGGTTTTTGAGGTTGGCATGAACCTCTAAGCGTGTATGGACATCTTTATTTATGTTATAGCAGTTTCCTTAGTTTCTCTATGTGGTATATGTGTATTATTGTCTCTTGTTGATCTAACCATCTACCGCTTACTTTGGAGGCTGGAGGTATTTCTAGATGGATAGAGGTAACCATTTGTGCATACACTTCCATATCTCTGTATCTTTGTTATGCATAAATGGCTGGCATATGAGTCTAACTGTTATATCCTTTATATATGTTTTTATTGTGTATTTAGTTTTTATATCATATTCTTATATATGCATGTGTTAAGGGGGAGCTTCACTTAAACTCTCTTCCCAAAATATTTGTAATAACTCCATATGTTTTGTCATCATCAAAAAGGGAAAAATTGTTGGCCCAAAGGCCATTAGCCCTTAGTTTTGATGATAACAAACCATATGTAGTTAGGTATTAACAAAATTGTTTAATTAAGTTTCAAGAAAAATCATATGTTGCATTTCGGCTCCAACACACGACTCACACTTTTGGAAGCCAAAAAGATTTAGATCCCAGATCCTACCACACCAGAAGAGCTCAAGGATCAAGCAATATCGGGAAGACTGTTTCAAGATTTGTATCTTTACCGTTTTCCATTTTAGTTAGGATTTATAGATATTTGTCAAAACCAAGATGAAAGAAGTTGATAGCTTTTGGGGATTGTCACACACACACACACATTTCATAATCCTTAGTGTTTTCAAATAAAATTTTATTACCTAGTTTCTTACCGAGTTTCAGAAAAATCAAGTTTCGGAAAATCAGGTTTCGAAAAACATGTTTTTTCAAAACCAGTTTTTGTTTTTAGAAAAGATTTTTAACAAAATGTAGTTCTAAATTATTTGGTATTGATTTATGATCACACTCTACTTACTCAAATCCCTAGAACTCTATTTTGTATCTACTTATCAAAAGAAATTTTATAAGAAAAATTTTGACTTCAAAAAGATTTACAAAATCAGTTTTAGCCCTTAACCGGTCGCCCGGGCGGTCAACCGCAGGCAGAGCAAAACTGCTCTGTCGGTCGACCGGGCGGTCGACCGACATGCACCAAAGTGCAGCCGTGCACTTCGGTCGACCGACCGGTCGTCCGAAAGCAAGAGCAGTGCTCTCTGTTTGTTCCGGTCGACCGGTCGGTCGACCAACAGAGAGTTTTACTCTCTGTTTGGGATCCACGGTCGACCGTCCGGTCGACCGCTTTTCCCAACGGTCGAAAATTTGACCGTTGGCGATCGACCGGTAGCAGAAAATTCTGCTGACTAGGCTCCCAGCGGCTGGATTCTCTTTTGTTTTTAGTTAGGTCTTCTCTAAAGGGATCTATTGCATTTTCTAGCCTAGTTTTCATCCCCTATAAATATTGGGAGTGTGATACAACGTAAGGACAAGATTTACAAGCCTTTCATCAAAGTTTTTCAAAGTTTAGCCTCTTTGCAAAAGATTTTCTCTTGAGCCAACTATTTTCAAAATTTGATGTTTTAGCTTGAGCCATTTCCTCTAACTTCTCTACTTGCTATTTGCACTACACAATCCCAAGTGTTTCACTTCCTCATCTTGGTTGTAGGGTTGTGCTTGGGAGCTATCTTTATGGTCAAGTGTTGATTACCGTTTTCTTCGATTGAGAAGCTGTAGAGGTTGCGCCTCGAGCGATCTAGTGAGCTCCAAGTTGGTGTTGCGGCACTATGAGAGTGGACAAGTGTGTCCGAAGAGTTCTAGTGAGAACTTGTAACCGATTGACGATCCGGTGGAATCACTCATAGTGAAAATCCTTCATCGTGTTGAAGGTGGGGACGTAGAGCAGTGACTCGAACCTCGAAACATATTTTTGTGTTTGTGATTGTCCACTATCTCTCTAAACTCTACTACTTGCACTTATATTGTTTCCTCTTTTGTAAGATCTATCTAATTGTTATTACTTATTGCTAACTTATTTTTAATTCCGCATTATTTGCTATTAAGTATAGCCATCACCTATTCACTCCCCTTCTATGTGATTTTTAGAAGGTTGGCTAGATCCAGCTTGACTAAAATTGGTGTCCATTTTTTTATAGGATTATAAATACCAGATTGAAGAGCTTGTAGTGAAAATTTTTTGTAAAGCTTGTAGAGAGAGCTTGAAGAGAGAGAGCTTGTAGAGCTTGAAAACTTACGACTTGAGAGCTTGTAGAGAGACCTTGAGTCATGAGGAGTTTATAGAGAGAATAGAGAACTTGTAGAGCTTTGCGGAAGATGAAGAGGAGTAGCTTTATTGTGTGAAATGAAGTGGGAAAGTCCAAGTATTTATAGAGGAGGAGAAAATATTTTTTGCAAATTTTATTTTGCAAAAAACACAAAAAAATACCTCTCATACCAGTTAGGTGGTTTTGTAAAAAAATTGCAAAAACACCCCAAACGGCTATAATAGCCATTGGGTATAGCCCGGGGGGTTTGCAAAAAAAATTTTGCAAACCCCCTCGACTCTTAGAGCTGTTAGGCTTTTTGTCCGGGCCGTGCCGAGCCGGTTTCGGCCGGGCCCGACCTGCCAAGCCTAACGGTTCTAAGAGCCGTTCGGGCATTCCGAGCCGGGCCGGCCCGCTGGAACCCTGGACCCGAGCTGGGTTTGGCCTGGGTCCTGATTAGGCTAGGCCGGGCCCGGGCTACCCTGGGCCGTGCCCGTGCGGGTTGCCGGGCCAGCGCGACCCAATTGACACCCCTATGCTGATGGCCTTATGCAACTTTATAGCCTCACCCAGGAGAGGATTGGGGATAGTTATTTTGGGGAATTGGCAGTAACAAAACTTGGTTCGGTACACGTGTGTGAGCCACACATATTATAAGAGAATCAATTCTGCGTTGACATGTGGATAAGATGTCGGGTTTCAAAGATTTAAAGTCTTTGACCCCCTTTACATCCTATCTGCGTGTCAATGCGTGATTAGCCCTCTTATAATATACATGTGTGGCTCACACACATGAACCGAAGTTGCAAAACCTGAGCTAGAAGATGCTTATTGGGAAGCTAAAGCTATAACCAGTGCGCCTGCTGAGAATTGTAGATTTGACCCAACAGCTTGCAGAAGTGACTACGATGAGCGTGGGATTGGATCACAGGGATGTGGCACTGAGTTTGGGTTTGAATTTCCATGGGAAATTCGATGGTGCTGGGGAGGCTTGGAAAGAAATTACACAGCTACTAGGCATGACAGAGAGAAGGGCATCATTGTTCCTACTGATGTAGTCGCCTAGGTGGCCCAACTTTTATGGCTGCCAGTCAGTGGCGGAGCGAGGGGGCAAGGAGGGGCACGTGCCCCGGTCTCACCTGAAAAATGGTATCCGACTTTGATTTGTGCTAAAAATATTCTATTTCTTTTAAGAGATGTTGGCAGCCAAATGACACATCCATTCTGTTATTTTGAGCCCCCTTCGTCTTTCAAATTCTAACTCCGGCACTGCTGCCAGTAACAATATCATCAACTAACTCCATTTCATTGATTCTTCAATTCATTTCAAAATTTGATTGAGCACAGAAATATGTTAAAAGCGATAACTCATTTGTTTCAAGCTCTCAGATGGATTCATAGACGAAATGAAGGCCTAATCTGATGCATTCCGCATGCCACATTTGAAAACAAATGTGAGTAACAGTGGGACTTGTAGGTTAGAAATACTGTACAGGGAAATGTCAGAGATGGATGCTTCTTCAACCTGTAATAATAAGTTGGTGTCTGCAACCATCAAAATCCTGCTATTTCACTGCATAGATACTTCTTGCTGGAGAAATTTCAAACAGTCAAAAATGCAGTTGTATGCATCTGATTTTTCTCTTTTCTTTTCTTTTTTTTTTTTTTTTGCGTTCATGTAAATTTTGGTTCTCTCTTTTGCTTTTCTAGTACACAGAGATAAAGAATCAGCCACAGTATGTGAAATAATAAAATCAGCCACGTGTATCTTGACTCTTGTAGTACTTTACATGAAGTGAGGAAAAATGTTGTTTTCATTGATTAAAAATCTTATCAAATTCCCAGGTAACTCGTGACCAAAGTTCAAGCTCTCTATCCGTGCAGCGAGCTGTCGCCTCGGTGGCGATTCCGTTGCGCTACTCCGTGGCACCTCATATCGTCTAGCCGTGTCGCATAAAAGGTCAAAATCTCTGCCCGCAATCCTTCCCGTCCCATCTTGTACTTAATCAGGTCCGGAGGCACAGTGTATCTAAACTCACTCTCCTTCCAGTTCCATCCCTCCAGCATTTCCCTCTTCCCTCCAATCTCTCTCTCTCCTCTCTCTCTCTCTCTAGTTCTTGAGGTTTTCTCTCTCTGGTTCTTCGACAGTTGTTCGTTGAGAAGGCACGGCGATGGAGTTGGCAGCAGCTTCTGTTTCCGGCAATCCCCCGAGCACCGCTCCTGCACAGCGACCGTCTCATGTAAAACGCTTCTCACCAATCATTCTTTCTCGATTACTTTGATTATTTTCTTGCATTTTTTTTGAAGATTTTTACTCTGGTTTCCTGCCTTGATGCTAGCTGGTTCTTGTTTAAGTTTCCCCTGAGTTTTGGCAGTTTGTAGTTTTAAGTCGCGAAATTATGAAGATTTAGGGATGCGATGTTGATTGGAAAGTGCGAATGAGATCCTCTATTTCTCTGATTTTATCTATTTTTTAATCTCTTTCTGGCAATCTTCCGAGCACCATTCATGCACGCCTATAATGGTTTATTTTCTTTATTTTTAGTTTTTTTTTCCTTGCGTTTTTGTTTAATTGTAAATTATCTTACTTGTTTATTCAGTTTCTGACTTATTTTTTTGCCTGTTTGTTTATTTTACTCAACTTAAGTTTAGGTCCACCATTTAGAGGAGAAATGCAGTAAAGAAATTTAAGGGGTTTGGAATAGATTGGAGAACGTGGATGAGATTCTTACTCAGTACAATTGTGGATAAGAATCTTCACCTGGCTTAAGCTGTTTCTCCCTGTTTCGTTGTTTTTTTGTTGTTTATAACATTCTTGTTAAAGTGAACATGGTTGTCGATACTTATTGCATCTTTTTGTTGGATATTTAACCCCTTTTTTCCCTTTAAAATTAAAACATGCAATAATTAAAACTTAGCACAAATCAAATTAAATGTGTATTAATTATTAAACATGCAATAAAATTTAACAAAGAGAAAGATCGCTGGCCAGGGAGATGTAGTCGTATAATACACTGCCCTAGAAGACAAAGGTCGGTCCTCTCGTCCGGACGTCGAATTGGCCTCGTCAACTAGCGGCAAAGACTCCCCTGGAATCACCAGCACCTGGGCTCGGACGCTAGCACCAGGCCTCTGTTCAGATTCAGAACGGTTGCCAAAATTAAAGAAAGGAGAAGAAAAATTTAATTTAAGCTGAAACCCTTGTCACGAAGAGTAGACCTCAAAAAAATTTCAAAGAGAAAGAAGAGAAAAAAACTGAGAACTGCGAGTTGAGAACTGAACTAAGGTTCTATTTATAGCCTTAGAACCCCAATTGTTGTAACAACTTAAACAGAAAATCCAAGCGGTTAAGATATTTTCTCATCTGATTTAGATTCTGAGATTTGGTTAAAGTCGGCTTGGTAAAACAAAATTTGAAATGAAAACTTTTTTCTTTTATTTTAATTCAAAAAATCCAACAGTTCCCCCAAAAGCTTGAGTTTCAGGGTAGACGAAATAAACAATACGATGTAAATAAATCAAAAATACAAATCAGAAAATATAAAACACGAATAAGATTGGGCAACCTCATACTGTGGATTCGGGGTAAATAGCTTGCGGCCTTGAATTTATTCTTAGTGAATTCATCACCACCTGAGAGACAAAATGGATTACACGTTGAATTAGGTCTCGTTAACCAGATATTGATGGAAGACACACACAGTAAGCCCTTATCTATTGAGCGAGCGGGTTGAGTATTAATGGTCATACTCATAATAACCGACTCATGAGAGTTTGTAGGTGTCAGCCCTGCCCCCCCAAGCGTGGCCATAACAGTTCCTCTCATGTAGGTAAGTTCTCCAAGGGTATTACAGCTGGTTGGTATACCCTCTATACTACATGCGTTGGACTTATTAAAAATTTAACTCAATCTTACCTAGCTGTATTATAAGAGTATTGTCAACATAAAGAAGGGGTAGTGGCTACAATGCTACATATATGATATAAATATATCTGGATCGATGCTCCACACGAGTATCACCAGTCAAGTTTGTTTCTACCACATTGAACCTCTTTCATGGAAACAGCTCCCAATCAAGTAGGTTGGGTTCCCACTGTCGATGAACTCTATTATGGGTTTAACCCATCTCCCTCGATGGTTCTAGGATTACATTCCTAGAAAGACCCTCAGTCAGAATGACTTATGTTGTTCAGGGTCAAATAATAGCTTAATAGCTTTTATTTCTCATGTGGTGACAATCAAAGATTTAACTCTTCATGATCACATTATTATGACTCACCCTTTATTAGACCTATAAAGCCTTTGGGTAATTGTCAGAGTCTCCCCCCATTTAGAATCATAAGGTAGTTATAAAGTTTTTTTATTGCCTTAGTTTCAAACAAACAAATTATACCATGATGGTTTATGATAAAGCATATATTCATTACATTTGATTATTCCAGTATTTAAAGTATATATGTATATACATATATTTAATTTGATAAAGAATAATCAAGATATAAAAATTATTTTAATACACACTTAGTGTCAAACTCTAAGTATTAACGTGTAATTCAGATATATTTAAAATATAGTTTAAGCATATATTTATCAAAACTTTAAGAGATGTACATGTACTAAAAGAAAATATTCATTATCCATTCTAGTCACCCTATTAAAACATTGATGATGTCCAGATTCGATTTTAGTATCTTATAAGATGGCTGCAAATTAGTTTCTTACCAGATAGGAAGACATCCTAATTTGCTTTGACATTTATATTCTTAATAGTATTTGAATTTTCGTCTTGGATAAATCATCATTATCTTAATTTAGTGATTAGAATATAAAATTTAATTTTCACATTGTACACGCAACTCTATTTTCACAAATATGCATGCATATAATGTATGCAATATATATCTTTAGTTTTGAAAATATGTCACATTTAAAATCTTCAAAAAATTTTAAATAATTTT
Source organism: Agave tequilana (assembly GCA_038442645.1). Classification (NCBI taxonomy): domain Eukaryota; kingdom Viridiplantae; phylum Streptophyta; class Magnoliopsida; order Asparagales; family Asparagaceae; genus Agave; species Agave tequilana. Next base: position 249,028 of record JAVJIF010003864.1, read on the forward strand.
AAAAAATATTTACAATGAACAGTAAAAATTATAATATCCTTTCTGAAGATATAAAGTCTTTAACTGAAGATATAAGGTCTTTAAAGAAAGGCTTGAGGTGCATGACTATGTAAGATGTAGTTTTAATTTTAAAATATTTTAACTATATAACGATGCACTCATAATTTCAAATTTGAATTTTAACATAATATATACAATTTAATAAATTAGTAAAATTTGAAGTTAATATTTTCACAACTTAATTTTCTCATAATTTTATAATTATTAAAATCATGAATATACTTAAATAGGAGATGTATAAATTTTGACAGTTATGAATATAACTTTAATATAATAAGTTAAATTTATAGATGATAATTTTAACTTGATATAATATCAATTATATCTTATTACATAAAAAATCATTAATGAAATAAAACGAAATATATAATTTTATCACTTAGAAAGTGGGAGATTATAATTTTTAAAGATCAAACTGAAGTTTGATTTAGAAGGAGTCCAATATATACTATCATAAGAAAGTTATTTATATTTTGGCAACATAACTTTAATTGATCCCAATTAGATTTGGATGGGGGCAAAGCTGTACATGGTTATGATCTTAATTAAGATATACATCTACAAGAACTCAAATTATAAGAGTTAAACTAGTAGAACCCCAGGTAGATATAATTGCTGAAGGATCTATTCTCTATGAATTCTTATTATTCCTTTATCAAATTAACATGAGAAAATTTTCACTATATGCCCTACATGCCCCCATAGACCAAAAGAAGAAGCACTCCATAAATATAAAAAATCTCATAGTTCTAAATGAGTAACTGGAGAGTTATTGGCATAGACCTCCATCTATCATTAAACAAAAATAACCTTTTAGAATAGGACACTAAACATTTCACTGATTTGAGCTAATCAAAAAAGAAAATGGCACGTGTACCCATTAAGAAAATACCTAACAAAAGACTCAGTATCAAAAACATTGACATACCATACAAACCTGAACTTGTACTGTGTTAACTGCTAAATTTGTTTTCAGCATTTACGTAGGAAAATTAGCTGCAAAAGAAAGTAAATAGGACTAAAGACATGAGAAGCATTTCTTGCTCCACAAATTGTCAGCTACTTAAAGAAGCAATAAAACAATAATAATAAAGAGTGAGGGCCCTATTAATTATGGAATGCCCAAATTAGCAAGTCAAACAAAAGGAACATATTTATAGCTGAAGAGTAAACAATGATTAAAGCATTACAAAGTCCTACTTGAGGGAGCAATATAGATTCTTTAACTTGTTGGCAAGCATTAAGTAAAGCCACATTAGTAAATTATCACATATCAATGACATTAAATTAAGTAAATATCATTTGGTAACTTATGTTATCCAAGGAAGGATCATATTTTCACATATCTAAATCCAATGTAGTAGATTTAATAAATATAACCACCTTCAAAGTATAAAACTGCAAAAGTACGAGTACAATTATGAATTAGTAATTTCAGTGACTGCAAATAAGAGCAGAAGAACTAATACATATATCAGATATATGATTCAGCATTATTGACCCTTCAAAAAAAATGGCAGTTTATTATCTCAAGTAGAACAACAGAAACCCATTATTGTTTAAAAATAGAAAGTTCAATTGTATAAGCTTCTTGGTTTCTACTTGCTAAGGTGCAGAGCTAACTGAATGGTCAAGTGCATAGAAAGAAGCTTGCTTAAAGTTCACAGCTAGATTCCAGTTTTGCCCTAATCAGATCAGACCTTATCATTTGGTTAAGCCTAATAAAGTAATAATCTGTAACTAGATCCTACTTTTTCTTACTCATCAAACTATTATTCTAGCAAAATAATCTAGCTTGTCAAGTAACTTTGTCTGTATGTAGTACACAACCAGAAGATCTTCATAAAGCCAAAGAGCAATATTCCCAATACATGAGAATTTATTATTACACCTAATGAGTATAAATAGAGAACAAAACTACAGGCCTGTAAATGAAAGCTATCCAGGGCTGAGGTTTCAGTGATCTCAAATGAAACTAATAATTACCATATTTAACTCAGCTAAACAATTTCAAAAGGTAGAATATAAAAAGAAGCTCACTGGAAGTTAAAGAATGATCACTCTTTTTCAAATTTCACGATCAAATAATAGTTTTGCAGGAATTTTATTAGGATAATAACTTGTAAGAATCAAAATAAAATTTTGTGGGAACTTTAATCGAGTAAAATTTTACAAGAATTGAACTCTAATTTTCAAAGTAGATGTTTACAAGAACTAAATTAGTTTATTTCTAGTAAAAGAAATAGATTAAAATTAATTCTATTACATGAACCAAATAAATGAATTAGTTCTTGAGTAAAAGATAAGAATCTAACAATTAAAATAATTTGATTTGCAAGAATTTAATTTTAGAAAATGTAGTGGCTGGATTATTAGTTGCTAGTAAATATTAGGAATTATTTTGTAAGAAATTAAAATAGTAAGAACTTGTATTAATTTTTTCAATAATTTTAATCAAATAAAAATTTCAAGAATCTATATAATGGTCTGTAAGAAAGATCTTAATTTATTTAATTTGCATGAAGTAGGGAATAGATTAAAGAAATCCTTTGTAAGAATTAGTTAAATAATTAACTACTCGTAGGAGTATAAAAATATGCTTGTACGAATTTAAATAACTATTCTATTGCATAAAATAGTGTCTTATAAGAAATAATAATTAATTAATTTGCATTCATTTTCCACCTTCTGGATGTAATTTCTCATTAAGAGTCATTTTAAACATTTTGATATGACTACAGCTTTGTCAAATGCCTATGAAGAGACATCATGCACTAACAGAAGAATAGCATAATAAATCAGACACATGCACACAGCCACCCACTTCTTGACACTTCATACTTAAAAAATATTTGATAATTATTGAACACAATTAAATAACTTTTCATAAGTCCAAATCATTGTGAATACATCTTTCCGAAAAACATTGAAAGACATTGAAAGTTACCATTAACTTGCACACTAAATATTCAAACTGAATCTATCATGCAGCTATAATTGCTCGTTCTAAAGCAGAATAAAAAAGAAAATCATGTATTGCTGCATACATAACAGAGTAAATATCATTTATCATAACTATCATATAAGACGAACATCATCAAATAATATGACATAAAAGATAACAACCTAACCATAGGGATATTTTTAGTGCATCATCTAATGAACTAAACGCAATGATTGATTATTTATAAGAAAAAAAGTGCATATGACACAAATTACAACTAAACTTTTTTTGATATTATCTTTATCTATAGGCTAGTTGGACGAATGATCATAGACAATATTCAAAGAACTAAAAACTAAACAGATATGAGTTACAACTACTTAATTTTGTTTAGAAAAATTTCAAGTTTGAGAGTATTCATAAACCAATTAACTAATTGCACTAAAAAAAATTCACCAACAAATGGCTAAAAAGCGGGATGAATAAACTAAAAATAATTAGAAGGTATAGTAAAACGAATTTCCATAATGCGCCATAAAAAATATAGCATAGAGCAAATTCACTGAAAGAACAAGAGAAAAAAATCAGTTCTACATCTAAAGTTATCCAACCATAATTTAATTTGTCTTCTAGATTGTTGGATATTTAACCCCTTTTTCACTTTAAATTAAAACATGCAATAATTAAAATTTAGCACAAATCAAATTAAATGTGTATCAATTATTAAATGCAATAAAATTAAATAAAGAGAAAGATCGTTGGCCTGAGAGATGTAGTCGTGCGACACACTGCCCTAGAAGAAAAATGGTTGGTCCTTTCATCCGGACGTCGAATTGGCCCATCAACTAGCGGTAAAGACTCCCCCAGAATCATCAGCACCTGGGCTCGGACGCTAGCACCAGGCCTCTGCTAAGATTTAGAACCGTTGCCCAAAAATAAAAAAGGAGAAGAAAATTTAATTTAAGTTGAAGCCCTTCTCACGAAGAGTGTAGGCCTCAAAAGAATTTCAAAGAGAAAGAAGAGAAAAAAAATGAGAACTGTGAGTTGAGAATTGAACTAAGGTTCTATTTATAGCCTTAGAACCCTAGTTGTTGTAACAACTTCAACAGAAAATCCAAGCGGTTGTAATATTTTCTTAACTGATTTAGATCCTGAGATTTGATAAAAACGACTTGGTAAAACAAAATTTGAAATGAAAGCTTTTTTCTTTTATTTTAATTCAAAAATCTAACACTTTTATGGTAAACTCCAGCAAGTAATGTAATTGAAGGAGCCCTTATAAAGCTTTCAATGTTGCCCTACTTCGCTCTCAAACCTCTGATGGCATGGAATTGATCAGTCTGGACTGATGATTAGCTGCTTTCTTTTCTTTTTTCCTTCTATTTTTGTAAGACTTTTATGGTGGGATTTGGAACCCTTAGTTTGTGCTGTATGTTTTGGATTGTATGGTGTTTTTGAAAAAAAAAAATGGAGAAGATTTCCCCTTCGCGTTCCATTAAAAAGAGTTTAGCGGAACAGTACAACACAGTAAAGAAGTCTGCATTAGAATTCTCTACCACGGGGATTGTGGCACAGTTAAAAAGAACAAAAAGATGAAACATAGCCCCCACACTCACACAGAAGTCAAAAGAGCCCGCTTCTCCTAAATCATAAGTAGCAAGGGGTGATGACGAGATATGTGCAGTCAGGGGATGCTTGGGACATTAATTCCTAGCATCTCCACCTCTTCCACTCAAAAACTAATTCCTAGCACATCTATTTACCATTAGTTCTATAACTAAGAATCTTTTCCCAATATTGAAATATCTTAAATGTCTTTCATATTGATTGTGTGCTCAGAGGTCTCCCATATGCTCGTTATGTTCCATGTTTGTTGTAGGGATTAGTTCCAAGGGCATGATAGTTTTGAGCTAGGGAGGTGAAAGGGATGAAAATAAGAGAAACGAAAAAAAAAATGGTCATTCACAGACGCGCGCGCAGAAACCCAAGACACAAAGGAAAAGAGAAGGGAGAAAAGTTTAAGCCCAGACAAGAGATAAACATCAACGTCGTGTTTGTTGTAGGGATTGATTCCGAGGTCATGATACGTTTAAGGCAAGGGGTGAGGGAAGAATATAAGGTAAAGAAAACGCTGGTCATTCACACACACATGCACGCACACACACATAGAAAAAAGAGAAAAAAGGTAAAAAAAAATCCAAAGACAAAAGATAAACACAATATAGAAGAGAGAACTCCTCTATTCATTTAGTGAGAACACATGATAATTGTAATTTGGGTGTTCCTAATTGAGATCAACATGATGTAAGCATTGATCAAAACTCACTGGGGTTGACCCATATGTCATCAATTGTTTTTCTTGTTGTTCAATCACTCACTTCTTAGGCACTTAACCATTCATAAATAAGTAGTAGAAATATTAAATGTATCAAAATCAGCATCAAATGGTTTATCCCTTGCACTCTGGACATCATATCTTATCGATGATTCTGATCTCTTAGAGACTAGGTGGGGGGGGGGGGGGGGGGGGGGTCTCAAGGTTTGTTTATGCATGATGCATAGTGACTTGGCATGCACTTTGTTCAGAAACCTTCAATTGGGCAATCTTGGTGTGGTTTGAAAGTGATTTTATGAGAAGTGTGAAGCGAACTTAGGTACATGCATATTATTGCTTTGCAGTAAATGGTTTCCTTTTAGTTTTAAACTTGGCTAAGGGATTTGTTTGGATCATGGTTTCAAATATGAGCCGATTCCTATATATATTGACAATAGCGTATCGGATTTTGAGATACCCAATACATATTAACCATGTAATATCAACCGATATTGGGTTGGATATTGCCGATATTAACAACCATATTGATACATTGATACTAAAAATCATTGGTCGATAATTACCAAGATTTTAAACCATGGTTTGGATGGAAGTCTTCGAAAATTAAACCAAACGAACAGGGTTAGTTATGAAATTGGCATAGGATGTTTTTGTGGTACTTTCAGTTTGTTTCTGAAGGCGAGTGATTTATTAAGTATTGATCCATTTTTTTAAAACTGTTAACAAGCGCTTTCCCTTATTCTTATTTTAATCGCCAGACTCATTTGTGCTAGTTAAGTCATGTTGGTGATGTTAGGATTATGGCATGAATACGTCATGAA